>JABCJY010000167.1:0-59771 GCA_013184415.1 Fusarium concolor
ATATAAATACTTAGGGAAAACTACCTGTATTAAGAATAATAATTGGGAATACCTGGGATGTTGGAAATTCATCAAGCCACAGCCTCTGCACGTTAATGAACAACCAAAGCGTGAACCTATAAAATGTTTACACCCAGCACAAACATCAAACCGCCGAAAAAGTATCCGCTTCCTAGCTTCGCAGCTGAATTACTCGCTGCTGTCGTAGTCGTAGTGCCTCCAACCGCTGCAGTAGTTGCCGGGGTTGTAATGCTTTCCGGTGCCGTAGTAGTTTTAGTTCCACTAGCAATAGTCGTGTGAGCCACTTCCCCCTCCTCCGGTTTGGCTGTCTCTGATACCACTGCGTTGGCAGCAACCTTGGAAATCTCTGCCTTGGCTGTTTCAGGGCATCCCTTGAGCACCTTTTCACGCTGATCCAGGAAGTGGCCCTGGGCTGGACTGTATTTTGAAAGATCAAACATCCAGAGTCGTCGGACATAGCATGGCTCGCAGAGATACTTGAGGGGCCAGTCCTCGCCATCCTCCACATCGGGGAAGCCATCAATAACCTCTTTTGAAAATATCAGCACCAAATACCATCCAATAACATCTCATTTACTAACCGTTGCAGTATCTTCCTGCAATGTCCTTGTCGCAAAGCTGTCTCCATCCATCCAGCATTGTTTCAGTGATGCGTATTCTCTCTTTGCAGGTTTTCTGAACCCTTGAAGTCCATTGCTGGAGGGACGCATGGCAGGTCTTGCTGCAAATACTACCGGTGATAGTATAATCCTCATCATCCTCGATAAGGCCTTGCCAGCCGGTCTCTCCTAGTTCGGTGACGTATTTTTCGCATTTGAGATCGGCGGTCAGGGCCTCAACGCAGGCATCATCGTGACTCAGGTATTCTTTGGCAACTTCCTTGTCGAAGGGGCTGAAAGCACTAACGCCCAAAGAGAGACTAAGTGTGGAAACGAATGTGGAGAAATGCATATTGAATGAGAGACGGAGGTTTCAAAGATAAAAAGAATGAACGACCGGTCTTTCTGAAATCGACCCAGTTCAGTTTATTAAGAAAAACGTAGATTCATGGCCGGGATCATATACTCCTACTGTTTTTAACGGGTCCGTCAAAGCGGCCGATGCATCCAAAATTGTGAATCAAGGCGCCAGACCATTTCTGGGCGCCAAGATGGGCTAAATAGGCAGCGGCCGAATGTAATCCCTGTCAATACCCTTATTTGATGTAACATGTTGTTGGTTACTGGTTGCCAAGCCTAAAAGCATTATAAATATCGTCAGACTCACGAGTGCAGTGGACCTCTAAAATAATTACCAACAGCAAGCCGAGGTACAGAAACCTCCTTTCGCTTATGCAAGCAGAAATGAGCCATATGATCATATCTCAACTAGTTCTCGGATTTTAGTATCCACGATGAAATGGACAAAATAAAATAATAGTAGTATCAAATTGTATTTAATAGATGGGAGAATTATATATAACTGCCTAGGTCCTATTAAGCTTAAACTTAGTAGTAAAATATTACTATTCCTAAAACAAACGTCAAATACAGATGACCTTGTCCAAGCTTCGCAGCTACGTTAGGCTCTGAAGATGTAGTACTCTCAAATGATGCAGTTGTTGTCAATGATGCGGTACCCTCTGATGTTGATGTAATTTGATCCGCGCTCTCAGTCTTCGCTTCCGATGCGTTTTTGTCGGGAAATGGAGTAGGATCCGTAATGGCCTCGGGGCATTCCTTGCGAATCCGCTCACGATGATGTTTCAACTCTTCCTCACGAGGACCAGGCTCGGAAAAGTCGAGTGTGAAGACCTGGCGAGCATAACAAGGTTCGCAGAGAACCTTTTGGGACACTTCCTCTCCGTTAAATAATTCATAATCCAATTTACTCAACAAATCTTGATAAAGGATTAGTTAAAATATCAACCACAGGTTATTTGCTGAGTATACGCCATTGCATAATTTTCCAGTCTTAGCATCACGGTCACAAATAAAGTTGAAGCCTCTTGACATCCCCTCACTATAATAGTGTGTGACGTTGGGAGAGCAGCTTTCAGCAACGACTGTATGAAAGTTCTGGATCTATTTCTGGCAGGTCTTGGTACAGACCTTCTTAGCATCTGTGCCGTACCAAGCCTCGGGATACCGTTTGACTTCTCGGTCGCAATCAACGACGGATGACAGAGCTACGGCAGTCAACTTCATCAGACAGGTCCCCTCCAGGAAAGCGGAAAGAATTTGCCCTAAAAAAGAGGTTGCAGCCAAAAACAAACGTGAAGAAAAGCATGGCCGGTTTTGGTTGCCGATAAGTAAGTGAGAGAAGTTGAGCGCTAAAACGAAAGGAATAGAATTGGAATAACTGCCAGTATTATCAACCCACTTCTGGGAGCGACTCTGGTCCACTTTATAGAGGGAGAATGTCGTGAACTGCACCTTTTGTCGCAACCGAACCATTTGTCACATCGTTTTGCTGGGGCAGTCAAAGCACAACGAAGGGCCAAGCACGCCAAGTCGGATAAAAAGAAGCCACAACCGAGATTTGCCCCTGCATAGAGGTTTTGACGGCCCCGGTTTAACCGTCCTATGTAGCAGCTCGTTGGTTGTTGATTGCCAAGATCAAAAGGTCCTATGACTATCGTCAGACGCAATACGAAGTGGATCTAACGGAATATGTTATAGGTTTCCGGCGATAGACAAACAATCTATCAGCAAGTGCTAACAAACCGTGAAGGACAGATTGAGCAGAGATAGCAGGATTAGTATAACGCTATAGCTGTTGCCATTGGCCTTTTTTGGCTCAGCACATATCGAAACTGACACGAAAATTACTTTGTGAAGAGTATACAGGCTTGCCAGTAGAGTTCTGGGTATATATAATATAGACCTGCTGTACCTATAGTAAATACAAGCAAGAACAAGCCATTGAAGATATAAATTATTTTTACGGGGTAAATTTCACTTCAATGCTTCCTATGCCGCAATGCTAAACTGTGGCTTCTTTTAAGTTATGTATTTCTCTACTATCCAGTCGGAACGTCTGAGTCGTTCTAGTCAAAACTCGACATGCCATTGGCTATTATTGTGGAGCTGACGCTATATACTCCCAGCATGAAAGTGCAGTGTCTCTTAGACTTATGCAGGTCAAATTACAATTACAATAACACAAATTACAAAATGCGGTGAAGTAAACCATCTACTTTTTTACGCTCCCTCCCTACTTCTAAAGTACTTATCGCTCACTTTCTCCTTTTTTATTACCGTTTCCATACCATCGCCTCGTTGATTTTTCTGTTATTGTCTTTTCCTTGACCTCTGCGCTTCAGCCACCAATTTCGCTTTTCAACCATCAAACAAGCAATTATCTAAAACTGGTACCTTGTAGAAAGTTGTTTCGTTCACCCCGCCATGGAGTCTACGCCTATCGAGACGTTACTAGAATCATGGGAAACCTCAAAGCTTCAGACCCTTGTTTATGATCCAGATACCCCAATAAAACAGCCGCGATTTACTCTTTGGACCCTACAAAGGATCAAACGCCACTTTGAGACAGACATCACTGACAAGAAGATTGTCTGTCCTTTGTTGGCTCCAACCCACTTGTCTGCACTCTCTCTCCGAGAGAATTATCGGAGCCGAAATGGAGAAGAGCTGAAGCGACTTATTGCTGAGAAGAGGTTCTTTTTGGGCCGATTAGTCATGGGCCAAAAGTCGGCAGCGCTGCCGGGCTTTCCTCGTACGTTCTCTACCTATATTGACATGAAACAAGGCAGGGTAGTATTACTCTGGTCAATCGATTCAAAGGAACCCCAGTCAAATGATGGAAGAAATGGAAACTCAAAAAAAAGAGATGGCGAGAAGTCCAACAGCCGTTATTTCGTTCTTGCAGCAGGTGATAGAGTAATCCTTCCATTGGGTTCAGCGTTTTCTCTATACTTCACAGAAGATTCCTTATTAGCAACAGGGTATATCGTTCAGCCTTCGCAGGTACCACGACCGATGGCCTCCGGCTTGTGCAGTGTTTGTCGAGATATCCCGTTCGAGGAATTGGGTTGCGAAGAACTTCCAGCGCATGCCCACCACAAGAGTATAGGGGATTTAATTGCATCCAGCGAAATATGTGCATTATGTGTACTGATACTCGAGGCCATTATCAAGATCGAAGCGGATAACGACAACGCCGACTACTCTATTAGTTCGGAGTTACTAGAGAAGACCAAAGAGTTGAAACCAGGTCAAATTTTAGCGGCGCTTCGAGACTCTGGAAAAGGAAGATTCGCAACAACACAACGTCTTTACAAGCTAAACAATTCTCACCTTGGCGTGGTGGCAACGCGAAGTCCGTTGGCTCATAGATTCAATGAGACATCTCAAGCAGACCAGACCGATGTCTGTGCGGACCTATCGTCTCTAACGTTTGATAACGCTGAGATGAGACCTTGGTTATACGGGAACTACTGGACGTTGGCCAGGGTTCCTGATTGTCCACCTCAACTAATTGGCTTGGGTGTTCGGTTGAGCCGCAACCCACATGTGAAGATGACACATGGCATTAAGCCAACAACAAGATTTCTGTATCGTGGGAGCGAAATAAGGATTCTTGCTCCAGCAGGTGAGTCCTATACCTCTCAAACTCCCCTGCAAATTAACTGATCGATTCTGTTCGTACAGATACCCCATTATTCAATTATATCCCTGGCAAGTTGTTGAAAGCGTGTCATAAAAACGAGATCCCAGCGATAGGTTTGATCAAACGTTTACTTGCTAGTTGGGTCAATGTTCACAACTTTGAGTCACTAAAAACAGATCTTCCTACCAGAGTTCTTGACCTCCGTGAGTCTAGCACACATGGACACGTAAAGGTATTCGAGACTGGAAATATACGAGGTAAATATATTGCTCTGAGTCACTGCTGGGGTGCATCACAGCCTCTTCGGTCTACTTCGGCTACTCTCCAGAAGCATCAACGGGGTATTCCCCTGGGTTCCTTACCGTTGACATTTCAACACGCAGTGGTAATCTGCCAGGAGCTCGGCATTCATTATCTTTGGATCGACTCGCTCTGTATAATTCAAGATGACCCAGTAGACTGGGAAGTCGAAGCCGATAGGATGGATCGAGTATATTCGAACGCTTGGTTGACCATCGCAGCATCCTCTTCCACAGGATCCGACTCCGGTTGTTTCACAAGTGAGCGGCATACGCAGCCCTATATTTCATTTGATAGCCGTTCGACGGGAATGAACGAACTACGCTCTCCGCTCGTACAAATCCCCTTTCCTATGGACAACTCATCGCAAACCCCTATCTACGCCTGTATGGAATGGATGCCTCCTTCGTTCTTGCAGAGCCCACGTCTTTATCAAATCGGCAGTTTCGGGTCTTATATTGACCCTGTTGGCGATGAGCCTTTGAATCAACGTGGCTGGACATTGCAAGAATCATTTTTATCTCCTTGTGTCTTGCATTTCACAAGCAATCAGATATTCTTCCAATGTGGCCATGATATCATAGCAGAGGACGGGTCTCGATTTGAGAACGTTATGTCTAAACACGCTTTCTTGTCTCGTTTTAAAACTGTTGATGCATCGACGTATTCGGAAATCATGTCAGCAGAGGAGTCCAATCGATGCAAGGGGGGGTGGAACTTTTTGGTCGCATCGTATAGCAGGCGTCAACTCTCTTTTGAGACAGATAAGTTGCCAGCAATTGCTGGTTTGGCTCGTTGGCTGCAGCAAGAGACAGGCGACACTTACCTTTGCGGGCTTTGGAAAGAACACATCTGTCAAGACCTTCTTTGGAGAAAGTGTCCGCATGAAGTGAGCACTCCAGACTGGGCAGATAGATCAAACCGAAAGTTCTGTGGTCCTGAAAAGCCCTCACCACCCTTCAAAAAACCCAAAGCATACCGTGCTCCATCCTGGTCTTGGGCATCGCTAGATGGATCACTCACGTTTGAGGTAATATCACCCTCGGCTTGTGCTCACTTCAGCGATGTATCCCTAGAATACTGTAACAACAGTCAGTTCGGGAAGATTCGGTCAGGTTGGCTAAAAATCAAGGTAAACTTGCTCACGAAATATTGTTTTTACGTTACGCTATAGCTCACCGCTCAACAGGCACCGCTAGCCGAGATTCGGTCGTCTAAGTCAGTTTCTTTGACATCCCCAAAGACTGCTGTTGAAGTTGTTTTGAACGGTCTGATTTACGAAGGTCATGCATTCTTCGATTTCGAGCCTCAACTTCCGTGCGTGGCAGCTTTGGTTTGTAGAGTTAACGGTCTGCTTTTAGAAAAGGTTGCTTCAAAGCCTGGTCATTTCAGGAGGATTGGTCTCGTACAGCTAGGCAAAGTTGAAGGATGCCTGAACACTTATCACAACAATGAATTGTTGACTCGTGATTTGGAGAATCTGACTCAATTAACTATTGTTTAGATTGATAAGAGGTGTTGAAGTTTTATAGGCTATGTATATACATCTTCTTCTAGCAATATTGTTTCTGGCTGCGACTCCTTCAGGTGGCGGGGACGTAGGGTAAATTATCAACTAATGTTTTACCCTATTAGCTCAAAGCCTTAACTATCACAGACCCACTATCTTGAAGAGCTTTCGTATGAAAGTGTAACCAACTTACTGATAAATGTTGCATCGCTAGCTTCTAGCTTTTGAATCATTGCCGACAAATTTGAATTAGGAGCTATGTCATTCATGACTCACATGGTAATTACAGCTGAGCCTCTTATGATACAACTCTGGAACTAAAGCCTTTCAAGGCCACTTGCATTTAATCAGACAAACAAAACAGAGCCCATGAGCTTTCAATTGCCACTCATGTAGTGTGTTAATTTCAGGCTATTACTAACGCCAATACCGCGACCACACACACGCCGGCTGCCAAACCGCCATTGGGCATACGGCTCCCTGCCATATTTTCTTCATCCTTCTCCTCTTCAGTCGGAGCTGAGATCTCCGGCAATGTGACAGATGCTTTGTTCCCGAACAGTGTCGTGGTATACGGCTCATGACTATAAGTCATAAAATCCGTATTCATCGAAGCTGTCAAAGCTTTTGTCGCTAGTATTGTCGGTCCTCCTGTCTCAGACATGGACGGAACCTTGGCGGTTTTGTTGTACTCCTTCTGCTGAGAAATAATGCTCGAAGGGATTGGCGCAACGCTTAATCCATCGTCTTTGCAGCTCTCTCGGTTTCTTTCGTCCGTACTGAACATGAACTCGCCCATGGCACTTCTACAATCGTAGCAACTATAGGCAATGTTAATAATGAACTTGGTTGGATACATTGGTTGGCTTACGCTTTTTGCAATGGAACCCATCCTGACTCGCAGGTGCACTTGTAATACTTTTTACCAGTCTCATCTCTGCATTTTCGGTCGATTTTATTGTAGGCTTCGCAAATTGAGCCGTCTCCTGTACAGTATTCGCGGCCCTCGTCGCTCATCAAGGCCAAGGAAAGCTGTACGAGAAAGAGGCTGAGTAGCACTCTCCGGAGCGCGTTCGGTCCCATCATCCTCAGAGTTGTGATGGCGTTGAGGAGAGACGACTGAATATGATGCATGCAGGCCCGGTCTAATAATAAGGGACTTAACAGTGGCCTAAATTAGGTGACAGTCCTTGGCCGGAGAAATTCAGCCCATCGGGGAGTCGGACAGGCGGGTACCTAGATTTCCACCATCTTTAAATTAGTGGCGTTGATCCGAAACGCCGATCTTTATTTTTGCATTCAGCTGGCGTGCAACACTCAGCTTCTGATAGGCCAGTTGGCTCACACCAACCCAACTATGGGTCAGGACAAGGTGCAATTTCAGCCCGGCTTACTAGGAAATTCGCATGTATCGCGAATAACCGCGCTATCAACCTTGCTGCAGGGGATTTTTGTTCAGGGGCAGAAAAAGTTTGTCGGCACTTGCAGAACTAGTGCCTGCAATGGACTGGAATCATTGGATAAATGTTAAATTCTCAACGACTAGTGCCTGTTCACAAGGCTTATTTATATTAAGCTAGCCAACAAAACGGAAGGAGCATAACTTTTGCGGTGAATCTCGCAGAGGTTCCTGAATTAGGCCAAAATGAGCCCCTCATAAAGGAGATGCGAAATACGAAGCGTAGGCTACTCTGCCCTTGTTATCCTTTACCTTCCTGGGCTTATTTTTTCTCCTAAGGCTGAATGCAGCACGGACATACAGGCAACTGTCCCACTCTTCTCCTCTCTAACGTCTTATAACTCAAGGGCAGGTCGAAGAAACCCAGTGATCAAAAACCCCAAGACGGCTGGACTTATTAGAGACAACATGCCTGAACTCACCGTGGGATATGTCGCTGGTATCATTGCCTTTGGCATTGTAATTGGTAGGTTTCGATCTCTAGCTTGAGAGACAGAATATTCTGGGGCTCTAACTTGGGTGACCAGCGGGACTTTGGTGTCCAACAGCCCTTACCTTCCTTATTGCTGGCCAACTGCGTGATCGTGAGACGGCAGCAACATGGTAAGTACCTACAGAAACCGGCTGTTATGATGGCCGTCTAACAAAATACAGGACGGCTGCTGGGCGATTCCTTCAGAGCTCGCTCTGGCCAACCATTCTCTCGACCGACTCGAGCAAGAAAAAGGGCGTCCGCACATCTATCTCCTTGATGACACTGGCAGTGCCATTGCTCGGATTGCTTGTCTCCTTTGCCGGTGTTATTACTCCTCTAGGGCTCTATGAACAAGACGAATACGGCACCGAAACTATCTCGCCGGCGTTTCAATACGTCAAAGACTCGAGTGCCTTCTTACAAGGTACTTCCCCACGAGATAACAAGACCTTTACAAGGGTCTGCAACTATTCACCCTCGTGTCTTGCACCGTGTCCTTACACCAATGATGTTACCATTTTTTCATCGGATGGTTTGGGCTCTAACTGCACGACACTTTATGGCACCAACACAACTGTTCCCAATATTCTCCAAGATATCTATATGAGCGGGACCAAGAAACGTCGCACAACTATCTCCAACTACTTCGACATCGAATGGCGTCAGTTGACCCAGCAGTACAGCAAGAACTACAACAACGGCACGCCTATTGCAGTTGGAGTTTTCCGTCCTCTGGAATCATTCGCTTTGAACGGCGACATCCGAGCAGTCGAAGGTCTCATCGTCGATAGTAAAAATGGTGGCATTGGCTTGAGGAACCACACATTACCTGTTGGTCTCACCCGAGGCGCCACCTGGACCGAAGACCTGCTTTTTCTTGAGCCTGAGACAGAGTGCGTCAACCTCAACGTCTCCGTCGACTTCGAAATCAGCACTAGCTCAAAAGTCAGCTCTGGTATCGCCGTCACCAAGATGTACATGATCGACCATGGTGGCTTCGTCCATGTCAACAAGACAAACCCACAGAACGATACCCTGAACACAGACAACAAACCAGACCTCAAGACACGGGCGTACCAAGCGGCCTGGTATACCAACGGTGTCAGTATGCTCTTTATGAACATCTCAGATCCTACGGATAAGAAGAAAGGGACCAAGGCGTTTGACAGAATTGACTCCAAGATGGGTCAGAAGTGGAAGTTGCCCATCACGGAGATTGATCATACAAAGTATCAGTCGTTGGACTTCCTCAGCAACTTTGGGCATATTATGGGGGTTGACGATACGGCGGGTAACTTTACGGATACGGAGCAAATTTACGACAATCCTTATAAGATCACCGCTGGGGATTTCGACGCTGCAAGTAGGTCTCATTTCACTATCTCCAACTCTGTTCTCTTCGCTAACGATGAAAAGAACTCATTTGCCAGGCAACCTTGCTAAATGCCCCTCCCAAACTTAACAACACGTACGTGGCATGTAACCTTGTCCGCGGTGTCCCCAAAAGAGTCGACAATGGCCCCCCAAACCTATTCGAAGATGGCAGCAAGTGGTCTTCGCCTTTATATACCTGCGCATCGACTGTCAAGGCAACTGTCAAGACAGTCACCTTCTTCCACAACGGCACCAGCGACAGTATTGAAAGACTGTCTATCACAGAAGTGAATGACAAGGAGTACAAGAGCGATGATGACATGCCACTTTGGGGTGTTGAGGACTCGTCACTAGGTCTAGCTCAGTTCCAACCAATCTGGGGTATTGTCGATTCTGCCTTTAAAGACTTTCGCAACGTCAGTACCCTCCGAGCGCCATCGTTATACATGCTTGGAACCGCCAACACCAATCTGTTTGGTACATCGACTTTCAATCCTGCCTTTTCGGACAAGAATCTTCCTGGATCAATTGCCCCCATCTCAGCGCTCTCCACTATTGCCAATAACCGCCTTACCTCCGAGCCAGTTATCGACTTTACTGCTCAGAAGAGTATGAGCTTATGGCTGAAGTGGAAAGAGCTCTCCGCTTCTGAAGATTCTATGCCCATGGTCTTTAAACTTCTTTGGAATGACCTCGCAGCTTCTGCATTGGTTGGATCCAAGGGCGTGCTTGGACCTCGAAACATGGAGCCTGACCAAGCAGCCAGGGTGAAGGTGCTTCCAACTGTTCACAAAGTCAAGTACCATTGGGCCTTTGGTATTCCGGCGTTTATCCTTGTTGCGCTTATGGGCCTTATCTTCGTTGGTGTTGCGGGAATGGCTATGATAGGCAAATCCAGTCTAAACCTCCTCAGGCACAGACTTAAACAAGTGGCAGTTGGGCGTGTACTGACGACTGTCTTCCATCCGGATTCAAGCAGTCTCATCATGACACCTGAGGCATGGAACAAGGCAAATGGTGCGACGCAGATCGATATGACTAGTGGGCACCCTGTTCCTGAACATCGCTACCAAGCGCAAGTGTTCTCGCCTCAGCTCTTTACTCAGCCACAGCAGCAATGGAGGGGAAGTCCTGTAGGGACACCGGATGAGGTTCATGAGTTGAAGTATTTCCCGAAGAATGGTTAGAGGTTAGATAGTTGGATAGTTACAGGCTTCAAGTTATATTCAGAATATATATAATAACCAGACGTGTTGTCCCTCATTCCGTAACCGTCCCTCTCATCCCGTATCCACGTAAGACCCTGATCTCGATATCTCTTTCAGATACCAATCCAGGTTATCTACTCTCCGTAGTTAAGGGTTATGAGAGGCAATGTTGAAAGTAGCCCCCTCCCCACAATCGCCACCAGTCGCAAATCCACCACCACAAACATCCTGGACCGAAACCGAGATTCCAGTAAAGTTCTCATCAGAGTCAACCTTTCCAGGGAAAGTATTATCTCCAGCCTTAACCTCACAACCGTTGATTCTTCCAAAGGCACTAGCTGCGCAGTTGAAGGAAAACTCGCCCTTTCAGCAAGACGAAGTGATCTTGAGCTCCATGTTCGGGTTGGCGCAGGGGGATGCACCGCCAGGGTAGGACTCGCTGTAGAGCTCCTTTCCGGTGTTGTCAGTAATGGTCAGGCCGCTGTCGTGGCCGAATTGGGCGCCGCCTGGGCCGCCAGTTGCGAAGTCGCCGCGGGAGTAGATGAAGTTGAGGTTGTTGGCGGCGAGGGCTGATGTGGCCATGGCGGCTGTGAGGAGAAGGGTCTTGAGAGACATGATGGATGGAATGTATGTGTGTGAAGAGTTGGTAAATGAAGTTGGTTGTGAATGGTTGTCGAGATCAAGTCAAGAAGGCGGCGTTCTTAGAGCAATTTATAGTTTTGGCTTCAATGGAACAATCCTTCTTCAAGCTTCTACCAATCCTTCTGGTATACCCAATTGAGCATGCCGAGACTTCAATTACTTCGAAGCTATCACGATATCTAGGATTTAAATCCAACTTTCATACACCGCTCGAAAGAGATACCGTAAAAGGAATCGACCCGCTTCCTTTATTGCCGATCGTAAAACCGCCTGGAAGATCGGCACACTGCCCCATCATCCTGTCAGGCTGCCACAATCTGGAGTTGTATAGATTTCTAATAGTCTTATCCGATTGTCATTAAAAAGCCCCCTCCTTGTTACACCGATAATGGATACTACCCACACAGAGAATAACTGATTTGTGTGGAGGTTATTCAACGCTTTGACATGACTTTTTGGCTTTCTGAATGCTTCGCTTAAGCAAGACAACGAGTCCATTTAACTTTATTGGTCTAAGAAATTCAGTTATATAAGCTCCCCATTTTGATCGAATAAGGGAATGTTTCAACCGAGCGAAATTTGCGACCATTTCTGGGCCTGTCAGACTTACCATCTTGGGGCATATACACGCTTGTGGAAGCAGTCCGAGCCTATGAGCGCAATTGTAATTCGCATAACGCGTCTTACATGCAGGAACAAGATCCAGCTGAGCTAGTGCCTAGGATATCTTATTCGCGCATTCGAAGCTGAGCAGTTCCCGTATATTTAATTGAATTTAGAATTATTACGGCTGGGCGGTTGTTAGTTGGCCTACTGATAATAATTAAAGAACTTGTGTAATTGCTATAATTAATTGATGAATAATAAGGTCCAATTCAGGAATAAGCCTAATCTGCATTTATCCACCAAAACTTCTATCTACCTACACTTAATATTTCCATCGACACAGGGCCTTAATTAAAGAGCAACTAACTCTACCTGCTTATGCTATTAGCTTTCTTTCGCCCCCCCAAGTTATATTTGTTTAAATTATGTCGACTCTCTTTCTTCTTCTGTTTATTCTTTTCAATCTGTGATCGATCAAGGTCACACATCTAGAAGAAACTCTCTAAAACGAATACACTTGAGCTCTCTTAAGCTGAAGCAATCAAGATGGGGTCCCCACCGTTTGCCGCAACTGCTTGCGAGATTTCTACAAGCAAAGTTTACGGAGCGTCTTCCCGGCTATCTGCTTATAGGTAGAAGCTATTTGCCGAGCACATTTTACGGATGCAGACATGAACGTCTACTTTATCCTGAGCTGCCAGCCTATTCTGAGCGAGGTCTCAGGTGAAACAGTATTACGCTACGCTCATAGATCAAGGGGCTCAGCCTACGCTACCTCTCCTTACATAGACGCCTCATTTTCTGTTGGTACTGCCTATAAAATGGACATTCAGTTTACCACTATCAATGACAGGCCATCTGTTGTCATTACCAAAAGGTTTGTTATCAGCTGCAGTGGGAGAACGCCAAAACAAAGGGAAATGTTGAGACTCCCTTATACCAACTACCCAGCAGATACCTCTGTCCGATAAGCAGGTAATATATACTCCCAGGCGGCCAACCCTTGACTTTCAAGTATGTTCGATTATTGTACAATCAGGACATACTTGCTCCCAGCGACTGCCGCAGCTTCCCGCTGGGAGATTTCATGACTGTTCTCTAGCTAAACGATAATTAAAGAAAGACAATTTGAATTGAAAAAGTAGTGGTAATAGGTCTTCAATTTATACTCTCACCAGCAAGCTTTATTGATGGTTATTGAAAGAATTGGACTATTCTAACTGCCTACTAGTGTCAACTTTGTTAATCTCACCGACATTTGCAGGTTACATCAATACCTGAACACGAATAAAAGTCTATTGTGTTTTCCGTGTGTTCCGTGATTAGGTTATGTAATTAAACCTTAACAAAAAACTACACCGCAATACGAAACGGGTTTTAGAAGCAGTCGCAGAACTCCGGGAATGCTATCAAACTACCAAGGTTAAGAGTGACAGTTTCTCCACTATTTAAAATTGCTGCCACAAGATGACTTTTGGTTAAAATGGTAGTATCTGGATATTAATATTGTTTCTTGCTTGGCAAATCGTATTTCTAGATTTTGTTACTTTGATAGCAAAGCTTCATATCGAGAACACGACACCAGATACATAGCTAATAGGAATGTTTGACGTATTACAAATTAAGTAACGAAGCACGTAGGCCACGGCGAACTTTACACCGTTTCAGAAATAATGAAACAAATGCCTCAACACGAAGTAGTTACTAAGAATATGAAACCTAATTTACTGGATCTTTGTAAATGCCAAACAACAATTATATAGAGGCTCCACAATGGGCGACCGCTTCACTATGTGGTCTGACTTATTGCATGGTACAGCATTTCCACCTATCGCCTTTAATACCTCGAATTATTCTGCAATGGATTACGTGGCGACTGGACTAAGTTTCAGAAGAGGCCATGGAGGAACTTGACAGCAAAACGTTTGAATAGAGACACCTCGCCCTCGGCCTGTCTATTCTCATTAGCAACACTTATCAACCTTTCATCGCCCAAGTAACAAGCTACAATGACAACCACTATCAAGTCCCTCGTCCTTGCGTGTTTCCTTATTGGAGCCGCACAAAGGTAAACATCATCTGTGGTTTTCTCTGGGAGTGCTTGGACTAATACAACATGCAAATAGCAAGGACCACAGCAGTCACAACTGCTGTTTGAAAACCTCCGAAGGTTGGACTCTTGCGAACGATTGGACAAGGGCTGTGTGTTCTCAGAACTGGGGATCTGTGGTGAGTAGTTTTAAATATTAACTTGAAGTCGATGTACTAACATGGCTATCAGGCGACGTTTGATGGCGTCAAGTGTATCGAGAAGCCAGGTAATGTAATTAGTGGCGACGACTTCTTTACTGCCTGCAAGCTTTATGCAAGGTATGATGGTTATGGACCTGCGTGGGAGGTTGGGGCTGGATATCGTGGCACTTGCTCTTAAACCACTGTAGCTTTGCATAGCGAGTTAGTCTTAAAGAAATAAGTTTGGGTTTTTCATCGATCCATCCGGTTTTCCCATTCTTCTATATGAGCCAATATCAACTACGTGAGAAGAGGTACCGTAGGTTGGGCAACATGATAAAGAACGTGAGTCAATCCCAATAATGCCAGACAACGGCTGACGACAACTAACTATCGAAAGAAATGCTACAAGTTCAAGGAGATTCTTTCGTGCTATGTTACTGTTTTCTGCGCATTAGTACACATACGTACATCCTCTTGTTCAGCTAAATCCTATTGCGATAAATCTTCCCAAGATCCTCCCTATTTCTCACAATGTCCCGACCATCACATCTTTGATGATTCCTCCCCCCTT
The DNA here is from genome assembly GCA_013184415.1 of Fusarium concolor. Classification (NCBI taxonomy): domain Eukaryota; kingdom Fungi; phylum Ascomycota; class Sordariomycetes; order Hypocreales; family Nectriaceae; genus Fusarium; species Fusarium concolor. The sequence continues at coordinate 15,010 of JABCJY010000167.1, forward strand.
TAATATCCACCTCTTTATTTTCCATTACAAATTTCAGAACCTCCAAAAGGTTAAGTTGTTGGCGGTGTAGTGCTTCAAATTGCACCTGCGCTTCTAGTACCTGAAGCCTGTAGGCCAGGTTTCTAGTTTACGTTCAGAAGGACTTCTTGCTCTCAGAGGATATCAGTTGTTTCCTTTGTCCATTCCTGGCAACGTCGAAGAGGCTTCTTGGGGTTAGACCTCTTAGGTCCGTTGAATTGCTTCTCCGGTGGAGGATTGGCCTCGCAGATTGCTTGGACACGAGGCATATCATGTGCCGCAATGAATCCTATACAATTATGACCATGTCTCGAAGGTTGTTGGCACTGGGGCTCTTGGATGTTTGTCTGATTTCAAGTGTACAACCCCTTTGTATACCACCGGTTACGTGAATGAGGGTTCCAGCTTCATTTTGGGCATTCTTGACGAAAATTGCGTGGTGGTTTCGTTGTCCACCGGTGTACTCAATAAGATAGACAGAAAGGTATGACATGTTTTATATGAGGATAAATTGATATTGTTTAATTTGAGAAAGATAGAAATAGGCAGTGGAGATACCGTAGTCAAGAGAACTTCTGAAGGTAGAGCTGAGGCAGCCTGGCCAGCGCTTGGGAAGATGGAAATACAATATTCAGAGGAGAATTCAAACTGCACTGCCTTGTCACTGCCAGGGTATTTTCTTGGTGGTTAGCAAATTGTTTGTTGGCCTGACTTATATAAATTGTATGACCGAGCAATACAACGTTAAACTCTAATCCTCGGCTTCTCTTATCTTCTCAAGTGTAGTTCGTATGTTGGTTGGTCGCTGCCCCACCAAGCAGGGGTTGGTCCAGCGCTTAGCTTACGTCAGGCACATTCAGCCGATTGATACGCCAACAGTTTACTTCTTCTACTTTTTCCCTCCCAACACAAATCAGCATTCAGTCACCAACAGCTACGACATTACCACTTGAGATGGAAGCCATCACATCTGAACCACCGCAATATGACGTCCTGTTCAAGGATCAACCTGAGGACTTTCCTGGTCCGTTACCAACTCCGAACGATGTGGACAGCGGGGAGCCTATGCCAAACACTCGCAGTGCCAATCTTGTCAGGATCCGAGAAAGCTTCGTTATGAAATATGGCTCGGGAGTAAGACCTACAGAGGCCCACAGTATGCTCTACGTCGCGAAACACACTTCAGTAGCGTTACCCAGGGTCTACGCTATCTATCAACAGAAAGAAGGAGACAGGGTCGTGACGTATATTCTTATGCAATATATACAGGGCAAGACGCTTAAGGACTTGTGGGCAGAACTTGACAAAACACGGAAAACCGCTATCGCCATGACTCTTCGCACCTCATTCGATCAGCTTCGGCAGTTAGAGCACCCGGGCTATTTCGGCGACATCGACGGTGGACCACCACTGGACGATGTGTTTACGGGAACCCAAGGAGGTCTCGACAATATTAAATCATATTTCGCAACCGAAGACGAGTTAATTAACTCAATCATTTGAATCTACTCACTCGAAACGGGCGAGCGTACAGCTCACGAGGTGCGATATTACCAGCATATTCTGCCAACCGTTCTTCGCAGCGATGGGGTTCCTGTCTTTACGCATAATGACTTGCAGAGGAAAAATGTTATTTTAAAAGATGACGGAACTCTCGTAATTATTGACTGGGAGTATGCGTCTTGGTACCCCAACTACTGGGAATACTCATCTGCTATGTTCGCTAATGGTGGTTGGAGGGACGACTGGGACGAATACTTGCGAATTATTTTGGATGAATACCCGAATGAGGCACTTTGGGTGTCAACTATGAAGCTTGAGATGTGGAGTTGAGATTTTCCAAAAAAAAAAAAAAAAATTATAACTGTTTTTGAATTAAAGCCTAAAAGCCAGGATCTTGAATAGAGACTATGTATTAGTGTCTTGCCTTTAAAACACCAGAGGCCTAGATTGCTTGGAGAATATAGTTCCGTGATATTGACTGGGAGAATTTAGGGTACAGTTCGGGGAGGGTTGAGGCTAATGCTAGAAAAGTTCAACGTAGGTAATGGAAACAAGTAGATCCTGATTATCCGAGAATCGGGCATCCTTGAAAGGAAAAGCCTGGCCACCTGGGAAGATATAGTTCTGGAAGTCCGAGAGAGGAATATGTTGGAGCTTAGCGCTTACAAGCGACTCAGCATGATTTGTGATGGATTTAGCCATATCATTGGAATCAGGAAAGAAATCTTGTCAACCATCAGTTTGAGGTGTGACTCCTGTGTCCACAGGGTTGCTCGGGGGCTGCGGCGCTGTTACGCCAAGTTTTCCATAGTCGTCAACGAAAATTGTATAAATGTCAGTAATAGTTCTGTTAACAATGTCGCCTTCTAGCTCAGTTTCAATCCTCGTCATGTCGGTAGAGACTACGAGATTCTGAATAATGGTAACAGTTTTGTCGGTGAACGTGGTTGTCATATCGTAGGTAGTAGTAACTCTGAAACGCAAAACGTCGATAATATAGGCTGAGTTGCAGAAAGGAGAGGTAATCCACATTAACCAAACGAGCTCCAGCAAGATCTGCCAGTGAACACTCCTCAGCAGCATCCGTATCATCTCAAGACTTCCGATTCTCGTCTCAAAGATTTAAGATCCTCGCAGGGCGCTAACTTTAGGTGGGGGATTGTCTGTCTTTTGCTAGAGGGCTCAGTCTTAAAATTTCAGAGGACACAAGAAGAACGGTGAGTTTTATCAGGATAGGGTACGGCAGGGTCATGCCTTAAGGCTGACAATGTCATATTAAAACACTCCATAATACGAGCTGACTGCCGGAGAGAATAGTATTCAAAATCCCTCTTGGACTTGCACTCGCTACAAACGGCATAAGCTTCCCGATAAGGTTCTTGGCATGGCGGGCGAAAGTTTTGGGGTGGTATCGTGGATCAGGGTGTTGATTGGTGGCTGGAGACGATTTCAAGCATGACAGAAATACTATTTCTAATGTGGGAACAGGATTTGGATGAGCAGTGGTCAGAGAGGGCTCAGTTCTGGGGGAAAGGGAACTATAGGTAAGAAGAATTAAGATAGGATTTGTATGGTTTTAAGATTTCTAAAGTTAAAGTTAACCTTATCTCTCTTTAGCTAATAGTTAAGATAGGTACAATATCACTTTAGTTAAGCCCTATATTAAGGATTTCGAATTGTTCTCAAGACTATTAACTATATCTCTTATTATCCACGCAATATCGCAAACCTAATATCCGTAGCTAAAGTCTATTATTCCAAAAGCTGAGTAATACAAAGTATAATCTCAAGGACCCTAAGGATAGAGTTATTAAAATAGCTTCTCATGGAATGAAAGATACAACTTACGTCGATGCGCAGGCGAGTCCCAGGGCCGCTTGGAATAATGACTCTCTGGATAAAGGTGCTTGGTACGAACCAAGAGCGCTACCCCCCGGCCACCAATCCCGGAACAATCCAAAGCATATCAGGCAGATTACTGACCCAACAGCAATGAAGCAGTCTATGAAGATACGGAATGATATGTAGACAGGTGGGAAAATTTTGACCACAGGATAGAGAATTTCTATAAGCGACCAGCAGAAGGTTGTGACAAACTGATTTGTCAGCGCGTGAAAGGTCAGAATATAACTATATATGTATTTACTTACAGCTGGTCCCAATATTCCAATTGCAATAAAGTTTTGGGGGGCAGGGATAGAGGAGACGACGATTCCAGCGATCGTGGCTGCTAGAACTAGGACTCGCAGTCCTAGCACCAGATTCGTGGGCCGCTGTGGCCTTCGTGCCTGTGAAGCTCTGTTGTCTTTATTGGCATCCATATTTATCAATTCGAGACTTGACACGGATTCCAGATTATAAGTTATTGAATAAGGATAGGGCAGGAAATTTTAGATAATGCCTGGCCTTTTATATCCCACATAGATATTAGGGTAATAACTGTCAAGGGGTCAAAGTCAAGGCTAATAATTTCGGAGCATTTAGAGAGCAAAGCTTCCAAAATCAGATCATAGCCTACAATGATGACGCAGTTATACATGACACGCGGAAACGGGCAACCCGAAAATTATTTGGAAGCTACCTATGTGGCTGGCCTTGCAGAATTAGGTTTAGTTTGCGAAATGCAACCCAGCCGAGGCTTGAGCGGCATAGTTACTAACAACTTTATGCAGCAGAAACCCACTAGTTCAAGAAATTAACTTTTATAATGATACGAAAACTTGGTACAGAGCGTGATTAGAGAGCAGAGTTTAAGGCCAGATCAGCAGCCTAAACTGCTGGTACCGTGGGACGCTAGGCATTGTCAAAGCCAAATTATACCATTCGGCCAAATTCCGAGGTAATACTGAAGCACGTGAATATTCTACTGAAGATGTAAATGAAAAATAATATAAATAAAGGTAAAGTAAGTAAATACAAATAAAAATCCAAGACACTCCTAGCTGTATTTTGGCCTCGTAATTTGTATTAGTGACCTTCGCTTTTGCCAAGTGTCTGGGCCGGGACATCATGCTGGCAACAGGAAACTTGCTTCACGAGATTAAACAGGGAATAATGCAAAGCTATAAATTAAACCTTATAGATGGCTCAAGTGCAGATATATAAACATTTTGTGACTATGAAATACATCCTTCATAGGTGCTCTGCAACAAAGTCTGCAATCTTAAATCCATAGATCCCGTACGAGCACAGTTGCTTAACAACAAGTGCATCATACATAAGTTCGTTCTCAACCTCGTTGTTCCAAGATGCCACTGCAGTTCCCCACTGCTTGCCAAACTTGAGGAAGTGCTCAAAGAAATGGTCGACAATAATGACTGTCTTTTTCTTCGCCTCGACAGAGTCGTTGATGTCCGTTGTCAAAGCAACGCATATCATAGGTACCGAGATGACCGCTGTAATACCACCTTTCCATCGCTTGATTACCGGTTGCTCAACACTCTTGGCCTTTCCAACGATCTTTACGACTGTCAAGGCAGCAAACTTCGCTCCAGTGAGACCCCATGCCTGTACCTAATTAGCTTTACGTCTATGAATAGCTAAAGATGATAACTCACAGAGTACTTCGCAACTTTTCCAACAGTGGCATTGTTAACCTGAACCATGGACGACCCTGATGAATCATTGACAGGCCAGCTCAAGAAGCCGTTAATTGTCTCGAAGGTGAGTGACGCTGAGTTAATCACATTCATGAGAGCGGAGATAGGTCCAATGGGAGCTATCTCCAGACCAGTCCCCTCAAAGGCACCATCTGCCATTAGAGCTAACGTTTCAAACTCATTGAAGACAAGCTCCAAGCTTGAACCAGTCGCCAGGCCAAAGTCTAAGATGTACTTGCTGAGAGAACTGTCGGCAGTTCCTGAGACATATCTATGGAAGGAGTCTTTTGTTAAACGTTCCTTGAGTTTTGGTGGAGCATGATTCTTCTTGGCTTTATAAAGAACTGTAGTCGGCATCGCAATGAGAAGGGAGCAGAGACTCAGGAGGGAGAGTGATCGGCCTCGAGTGATGAGCTTCCATAGCCATCCGAGCACTGGAATCTCAATAGTCTGGTTGGCGATATCCCTGGCAAGACTGATTCCTAGTGAAAGAGATTTGAACAGAATATCTCCAAGGATCTTGAGAGAATCAATCATGCTGTCAACAAGATCAACAGTGATATTTCTCATGAGGCTTTTGATATCGTAGTGACCCGAAATAAAGAATTTAAACAAGTCTCGGGCTAAGCTGCCTCCCATCTTGACGATGTTTTCGATTTCGCTTTGAACACTATCCCATAGCGCAAGAATCGCTTTTTCGGTGGAGTATGATTTGCCATCATCATGCAAGAAGGCGTTGGTAGTCCCTCCACCGTAGGTAAAGTAGTAAGTGGACCAATTATACGCAACCCCGAATTTTATAGCGTCCTCTACAAGTTGATCTTCCGCTGACTGGTTACGGTTTGCCGAATAGAATGCTCTGGCTGCCTGATGGGTACCACTGTAGTTGTTGTTCTGCAGACCAGGTAGCTGAGACTTGATAACCTCGCGTAGATTCTCAAGCCACGAGTCTACACTGAACTCCGACTGGTTGAGCAGGCCTTGTCCGTAATCGAGGGCGACATTGAAACCAGCAGCGATGCTGTCAGCTGTGTCCAGAATATCATCCCATCCAAACGAGTGGCCAAAAAAGGCGATGATGTCTTCAAGCAAAACCTCAAGCTTCTTAAAGACCCAGGTGATGGCTTTTACAATGGCAGTTACGGTCCTGAGAGCAAAGTTGTAAGCCTCATTTCCGATCTTGACGATAAAAGCCCAGACCTTGCCAGTGGCATCCGCTAAATCGTACATATTCGTCAGTAAGGATTGGACAAATTAGTAAGAGTTGGAGTGAGTCAAGAAGCTGACCTATCAAGTCACAGCCCCATTGCACTACGTCCTTGAACTTCTCCTCGACCCAATTCCAAGCACCCGCTAGGTCATCAACAAAGTCTTGGAAAATGTTCAACTCCGAAGTGTACGGAATATCTCGGCCAACGCTCAGTGATGGCATTCTTTTGCCCAATGAGAGTGACTGCTCCTCGTGGTATTTGTGTGCTTGTTCGACCAATGTCGAAATCGAATCCGCGGCAGCTTTTAAGTTGGCATAGGAAGCATTACTACTCACCAGCCGCGTCCCGTCTGGCTTCCGGAGATTGGCAACTTCATCAGCTGACTTGATATCGTTGAGCTTTTTGATCAGCTTCCTGGATGGATCCAAGATCGGGTCCGCGATTTTTATTTCGTTGGATCCCTTCTTCGCGGCCCGGAAAGACTCAGCACCAAATTCGTGACATGTCGTATCGTCGTTCTGGAAAACAATGTTGAGAACTCCCTTGGCGTCGGTTTGAAGCCACTGTGGATTTGGCGAAACAGAGACATGCTTGCCGTTGACAATGCACCTGACAACGCCAGAGGCACTAACTTTCAACCAGCATCCAGGAATAAGTGACGCCTCGTTGTCGTTACTGGGCAGTGCTTGCATGCGAAGCATATATCCTTTGAGTTTTATGACGTTCTCGGTAGAAGGCTGCCAGAAGGGATATTTTTGCCATGTTCGAGATGATGAGTCTTGTTGGAGAAGCACAAGGTGACTGCTTTCGTCCACGGATAGCAAGCTACTGACTAGTGTTGACTTTTGCTTGTCTGCCGACTTGACTGACAGCATACTTGATATACGTCCACCCTGTCCTTTGGGGAGGATTGGAATCATCTTGCCAGTGGAGAGGGCGTTGCTCTTGGTTGTGTAGTAATGTACAGCATCTTCATCGGTCGTGTACCAGAACCGGAGTATCTCTCCAGCTTGTGAAACTTCGAGATTCTTGATGCTTTTGACGAGATCGCCTGTGTCGATAAGTGTTCCTCTTTTTGTGGGAGAAAGGTATTCACTGGCTTTAAAAGCGGTAACATTCCGGCCGGCGACAAGTAAAACGCTCTGGTGAGAGTGAGGATCAATATATGAATTGATACAAGTGGCATCTGGGCCGATATCAGTTTTAGCCGCACCTGAGGGGATATTAGTGGCGATATACCATCTGGACACAGAGGCTCAACAACCATATCGTCACCACTAAAGAACTTGAACTGAACGTGTGTTTTGCCAGTGAATCCTTCATACAAGACAAAGGCGCCATCTCCAAGCCCGCAAGTACCCAAGGTCACATCCAGAATCTTTTTGGGGTTAGTAGCCAGCTCCCAACTGGGCAAGAGCCTGGTCTGGTTACTAAAATGCACATATCTAAGATCTTCAGTGTCGACAAGTCTGTCAGGTCTTTTAAATGCCACCATTGCCATAGGCAGTGAGCGTTTGGAACTAGCTGATTTGTTGCTCTTTGTCACTTCAGCAATGCCCCAAGACATGGACAGCGCGGGTCAACTTACCAGGTAAATGTGATGAATCAATGGAAGTTCATAACCCCAGTTAATCTTGGAGCTAGGAATTGGGTCCCTGAGCTCACCGAGGCTAATGTTGTGGAGCAGCACAAAGTCAGAAGTGGTTTGTGAGCCTCGACTAGGCGTAGCGATACAAATATCGAGAGTCAAGTCTGGCGCTTGGACAACAGCGAACGCCTGAACTTTGTTGCCTTTGGGGACAACCCCAGAAGCATGGCCAAAATTAATCAAAGTGGCCTTACCATCAATGACCATTACCAAGTTGAGGTACGAGTCTTCACTAAGAGCAAAGAGACCTGGTTCGTTGTCAGCATCTCTGAAGACGGTGAAGCGTTCGCCAGCCGGGATTGGGTTTGCTGCGACATAGTTTGTCATCAACTCAGAGTCTCGCTGGATAATAACCATAATGGACTAGGGAGAAATGGGATAAGCTGAATGTATTAATCGTTTACGTGTAAGTGACTGCCAGCTAATAGGTTGTGGAACGAGTGACTGACTATATATTTATCTATTTCCAACCACGTTTATCCGCTAAAAGCAAATATAACCAATACTGTTAAATTCCACAGTGCAATTTGCCAGTTAACCCGTTGCTCTAACCCGCTTAGCGTCTGACGAGAATCCCATGGGTAATGTTGATCTTGCAACCGCTTCTCAAAAATCCGACCGGTCCTCAACAACAACCTCAGATTACAAAAGTTTAGTAGAAGGAGTATCTGGAAAAGGACAAGAGCAGCGCTCAAGTGACCCGAATATTGGACAAGAAGGGAGCTGAATTTTGAGGCCTGCCAATATCGAGACTTTGAACGAGGCATGAGGGGTTTTCAGCGATTCCAGCTGTGATGTTGACGAAAGCTAATTACTACATCTGGTAGCTAGCGGCCAGAAGAATAAAAGAAGTGTGTACGCCAATCTGTGCGTATCATACGATCTGTCGGAGAGCATTTATTTAACTGATGCTATTCGTAGCAAAGCTGACCGGTGCCAAGTGCCAAGCACCTAACCCCACCTGCTCAATTGAGGATATCCTGCATACAGCCATCCAATTAATCTCGTTTCGGAAATAGATTATCGCTATTACATGGTCTGATGGAAGCTGAAATTGCTGCGGCATTCGCAAGTCAGTCAAAGCGCCCAGCAAGAAATGCCAGGTCCATGCTAAGAGCATTCCAGTCTCCGGCTTCTAAGGACTAGCTGTTATCTATTTTCGAATTGCACAACGTGTGATCTTGTGCACCCTCATAATCTAAAGGAACCTACTTAAAGGACTATATTATCACCAAATGAGCCCAAGATAATCAGACTTAAATATCCAAACCATTCAAACACTCAGCATTTCATCACATTCTACTGGCAATCTGCAATCATGAGTACCTATATTTCCTCAACCGACCCCAGTCCGTTCCATCAGTTGATCATTCTTTCGCAAAGAACGATCAATAAATCCTTCAAGGAGATGTGGAGACTTGCTCAGATAGCTGATGAAGACTCTCCTTTGAAGCACTTCAAGTTGAAAACGCGTGGCACCCAGCAACAGTTCGAGGCGGACATTGGAGTTCCTTCAGTCCAGTTGCAAGTCACCACCAGGAATCCTATGCTTTTTTTTCAGCTCCGTCTGACAAGTGGAAAGTTGTTTCTCTACCTGAGTGATGATGAAGATGATGATCGACATATCGACTGGGATATTGACAACTGGGTCTTTGCCTTTGAAGTGACAATTGGTAAGTCGCATTCAAGTCTGGTATCGATTCTTGTTAAACATAGGCCAGCTCGAAGGGAGATCACAAAGGATGGTCCTGAGTACCAAAAGTTCAAAGATAGAGCTGGGTTGCCGAATTCCAACTTCTCACTTGCCCAACTCTTTATCGATGCTTCAAGTAAGTGCAGTGCTATGAAACGTCAAATGGATATGTATTAACAGCTGGGAGCCACTGTGAAGTGGAGCGAAACACTGAGCAACTTCGGCGACAAGGACTCTGACTTCAGAAATCTCACTCCCGATGCCCATGTTGCCTTTATGGTATTCATTCACACTTGGTTGGACAAATTGAACAAGAATGGACAAAATATACTGGGCTATCATGCATTGCGTGATGGAGGTGACGAGTGTACGTTGAGACTCTCGGCTAATTGTCATTTGAACAGGAACAGCTGACAAGAACTAGTGAACAAGTATGAAGCAACGTTTCCCCCTACCAGCATAGACTATGATTGCTATCCATGGAGGGCTAGCCCCAAGGATGCGAACCGAGATAACCAGGACTTGAACGCTTTGTGCTATCTCATGATGTCCAAATTTGAGTCCCCACCAATTCAGGTCATCTCATATACCGGCCAATTCATCGACTATGACCACGACGGTACTTTTGTAATGAACAGATCCCTCTTCTGGCCATGGATGCACCGCGTTCTGAGGAAGGTGGTCATTGGCGTGATTCCAGTCCCCGATAAACCATATCTTGACTATAAGCCTAATGACGACAAAGACCATCCCTTCCGCGCAGGTATAAAATACCATTTTGGTGATGCAGGTTGCTCCAAGAATGACTACTTGTTCCATCAAGATGGACCTGGACATTGGAAGTGGAGGAGCCGTTCTCTGACCACTGAAAACTGGGTTTCAAACTATGATCAGGATGATACTGAAACTATCACCGAGACTCTAAGTCCACTACTATATGGTAAGTGTCGAGTTAGTGCAAGCGTTTGTTGTATATCGTCTGAGAATAAAGCTGAGGCTTGTACAGAGCTTATAGCAGGACCTGATGGTGGCAATCTCTCAATCAACCCCGGCACTGAAATTATAACTTTGGATGGGAAGTCGACTTTCCTCTTCAACGTTAATCATAAGAGTAAAAAGGATACACAGTAAGCACAATTCTTTCAAGCTCTAATAAACTCTAAGCTAACAAGGCTGTTTAGCACCAATATGTACTTCATAATGAAATGGAGTATCGTCATTGGCATGGCAGCCGTCGAGAACGGAGGCCTGGTCTTCACTATCAAAGACACCCAAACTCATGTTGATTCATCTGTCAGTGGTAACTTATCTTGGACCAGGCCGGTGGAAGCGATCAGGGCCGATTTCGCCGACGAGCTGAACAAAAGAATGCGCTATGCCGTGCAAAACGCAGAAGACAAACTCATGTATGCCCTCGCTCATCAGCATCGACTATTCCTTCCCGCAGAGGGTAGTTTCTTGATGAAAGACCCTGTCTTCAATCACAATGGCGACCTTCTGGTGAAACTTGCCTACAATGGGTATGATTCTTGTTCCTAATGCGGTGCTTTATGTACTAATCCTTGCTTCCAGCGCCGATCCCCCAAAACCCCCGCCAAAGTAAGAAGGCCTCTTTGCGGTTAATTAACTTTTATTATTACGCCTCTTTTTGTTGTTACTCAGCTACCATATAGTACATAGATTGTCATCATCATTCTGGCATGGACCCAATGGGGGGGATAATTGAAACTAAGGAATTGGCGGCATTATTGTACTAGGCCTGCTAACAATTATGCAGAAAGGGGAGATCGTACCGTGTTGCTCTCAGGACTTGACATTTTTGACTGTTGTAACTGGCAGTATTAGGAATATCGGTGGAAATATATATGCTTTGGACTCGATGTATTACACGTCTTCATTGATTAGGTAGTCCCGCGCTATGGTCTAGATTATCCCTTGCAGTTTTGCAGCGTATTTGGCGAGGCAAGTGGGGCATTGTCACGTGGCTACACAGCATCCTAGCCGCGAACAAGATCGATCCTATCTATGCCGCTAGGCCAAAAAGAACCGCGAATAATCGCTAATGCCGTTAGCGGTTACACCTCTGCACACGCTATATAACCCGCTGTAACATCCTGCCGTAGCCTGCGGCTTACAGTGGCTTTACAGGTGTTACGGAAATTTACAACATGTCGGATCTTTAAAGGCCCCACTATAGATACAATAATTAATAAGCTTAACCTAAAGCCTCCGATAAGTCTCCGAGATTAATATTATAACCGAATCGTCTCCTAAGAATTAAATACAAAACTTCATACAACTAACTGACAATATCATTCTTTGAGTAATAGTAAACAAGATGAAGCAAGATATTCTTATTGTCGGGGCCACAGGCCAACAAGGAAAAGCTACTATTCAGGCCTTGTTTAAAACACTTTCCAACTCTCCGCAACGCCACGACATCAGAATCCTTGCATTGACAAGGTCTATCACATCACCAAAAGCCCAAGCACTTCAATCAGAGTATCCAGAGATCACTTTGGTGCAAGGAGACATTCAGACTCCGCAGCCTATCTTCGAACAGCACCCATCCATATCATCAATCTTCATCGTCACAGTACCACCAAACGACGAAGCCCAAGCTATTCCTCTTATTGAAGCAGCCACAGCGTCCTCACAAGTTGACCACATCGTCTTTTCGAGTGTCGATCGTGGAGGCGACATGGCGAGCTGGACTCAGGCAACAGAGGTTCCGCACTTTGCGGCAAAGCACCGCATTGAGCTCCGACTACGAGAACTATGCGAAGAAAACACAAAGCGGTGGACTATTCTACGACCGACTGGCTTTATGGACAGTTACAACCCCGGGTTCTTTGGTCAGATGATGGCATCTCTATGGTCTGAAGGTATGCCAAAGGATCGCAAGATGCAACTAGTCAGCACACATGACATTGGCGTATTCGCCGCAAAGGCGCTGCTGAACCCAGATACTTGGTCTGGAAAGTCAACAGCTTTGGCGGGCGATGAACTAAGCTTCTTGGAACTTCAAAAGACATTCTGCGAAGTAGTCGGAGAGGAACTTCCGCAGACATATAAGGTCGTGGCTTACCCCGTGCTTTGGATGTTCAAGGATGCTTCAAAGAGCTTTGAATGGTTCAGCACAGAAGGGTGGAAAGCAGATATAACTGCTCTTCGCGAACAAGAACCTGGGTTGCAGGATTTTGCGTCGTGGCTTCGACAATCAAGTAAATGGAAATGCGTTTAATACAGTTGTTCAAATTTGGTTAGAGGAAATTTCACAGTTCCAAGGTTTAATACCCTCGTTAGAACGTAGGCGGCCATGAAAAGTCTTTCGATCCAAATGCATATTAAAATAAAATATTTCATTAATTACTCCGTCAGGCGAGCTCAGATGTCGGCATCAAAACCAGGGGCCCAAATGACGCCTTTTCGCCTGCATAGAACTCCACAATCACGAGAATAAGAGGATTCACTAAACATGAAGCCACTCCATTTACTCAAGACACCAATTCCCTATGCTGAAACGGCCTCTTATTCCAACCCTCCCGGGTTATATCGTTCTTTGGTGGAGTTACACCACAGACCCTGCGAGACAGCAAACATCGGCATATTGTCCCTCTCAGACTTGTAAAGAACATGTCCTTCTACTCTGTGCTTTACCCATTCCGTTCAAACTGGTGTCTATAGGTGATTTGGTCGGACAAGAAGTTATACGAGGTCGGAACGATCAGTACAGGACCACGTACTCCAGCCCTGTAATTCTACAAGTGGGGATGCATGCTTGAACAATCTTCCACATCATTACCCAGCCCATATTTGCTACATAAATATCCGGACGCATAACTCACGTCTCCTGGTATATACTCTTGAATAATCAAAGACGTATGAAGAATATATGTATCATGTTACCACTAGGCTCTTAGATATTTGTAACCGGGTGCCTCTAATATCTTCCATTCAATTAAGACACAGCGTGGGCTACTTCAGAGTGTGGAATACTGTCACCGCTGATGCATCTAGCGAACAGGACTTTGGAGAGATGTACATGGTGTGTTTCTCCCCAGACGGGAGGTCGCCGGTGCCGATGATGGTGTGGTTATCTGGGATCTCGTAGCACATGAAATCAGGGAAACAATCCCTGAGCTCGGTTGGAAAGTTGACTTCTCGCATAATAGTCAGCTCTTAGCAGTTGCCACTTCTATCAGCGCCCAAGTCTGGTCCGTTTCGCCACTGCGATGTATTAATGAATTCTGCTTTGACGATGAAACCATCGAAAATATGGATACTGACACGCCATTCGTTGCCTTCTCACCGAACGATGAATCGTTAGTTATGATTGCCGGCAGCTCTGTCTTTGTCTGGAATTTGCTCGACGCTGAGCCTTGTTTCCGTTTGCCTTGGACTCATGAAACGGGTTCTAGATGGCAATCGCTAGCTATATCGCCAAATAATAACTTGGTCGCCGTTGCTCTCGCTTATCAGGTCTGGATATGGAACCTGACTCTGCCTGTCACATCGCAACCCATGACCATTGAGCTGTTCAACAATACGAGGTCTTGCCACTTCGATGCCGATAGTACGCATCTTATCGTAGATGGTGGCGCCGTTTTCGTTGATGTTGGACGGAGTGAGGATTGTGCGTGGATTACAAAGGACAACCAAAGAATACTCTACCTGACACAAGAATTTCGACCAAGACACTCGGACAAAATTGCATTTATGGACTCGACAGTGGTGATTCAGAATGAATTTGGGCATATTCACATGTTGCAATTTTATGATGGGTCGAGCTCTGGAGACAGGTATTGGATCAAATAGATGCTAGCGGATATTGCCTAACTGCCACTTTCACCAGACCCAGAATCAGAATGAGGCAGCTTAGTAGAGTTAATAAGTTCATGATTCTCGTGATTTCTCTTCAAAAGGCAATCACAATACTGGCTAACATAATAGACAATATAAGGACAAAGTCCAAAGCTTGGAAGCCCTGTTTTTTAAAGTATCACTTAAATTGATATCAATTCGATGATGAACTCATTCTCTCGCGAACTCCCTTTACCGCCTCCTACAAACATAGGCTGAAGTACAAAGTGACTCAACATAATAAAAAATGAATATCATGTCGAGATGATGCTCTAGCAAGCTTTGCCTCCGTTAAACTACGGAGACCAGCTCTCAGTATTGACAGGTTCGTATAGTAGCTCTCTTAACTATATTTCTCATGCTGGCTGGTCCTACCCTAGCTAATTCCGCACCCAAACCACTACCAACCAACCAATCAAAATGAAGTTGAAGCCTTTCACCCTCGCCCTTCTCTTTATCCTTCCTCTCTCCTACACCCATCCTCTCGCCAAACCAAAGAGTGTGGGTGCCCCCGCAAATGCTCTAAAGAGCCTAGGACACAAGTTTTGAAGGGTGACAAGCGATGCAAGATCGCAGGGACGTGTAGCTTTGTTGTGGTATGTGATAACGTAGCCATCCCATGCGGTGCAGACACGATACTTCACGTTTGTGTTCCGAAGGACTTTGACTGTACTAGTATCTGAAATTTATTTCTATTACATCTAGAGGCACAATTGACACCCCCGAGCTACATATGAAGACGGAACAAATCCATAAACAATCAGGATGTATTATTCCTTAAACAACCCTGCCAAGTCTCCCTTCTGAAACCAAGCATGGTCCTTATTCCAAGCATGTACAATGATATCTCTGCCCACAGCAACAATTCTTTCAAAATTCTCAGGTCCCCATGCTGGGAAGTCAGTTGTGACACAAACGAGATGGGTACCTATATGTATAGCAGTTCGGAAAGCGAATTCCTCGCTAACGTCTCCATATCCTTCGATGAATCCCTCCATCATCCAGAGCCCAGCGTCGATGGATTTGTACAGCCACAGGGCGTACATCTCGGCGATCATTTCGCCAAAGTCAACAGAAGGGCGGCCGAGTTGACTCATCTCCCAGTCGACGACGAACAATGGGATTTCACTGTCGTCATTGATGGGGGCGTTAGGCAGGACAATACTACTGAAAGTCAGCTTCTAACCAGTAGACTACTGTAATTTCGCTTACTTTCCGGTCCAGAAATCCCCATGGATTACCTGGAGCTTGTCTGGTTCCTTCAATTCGGTGGCGGCCGTTTTCTCAACCGCTTCAAGGATATCCTTCACATCCCCGAGAACAGTCGGAAAGCTCTCGATGCGCTCATGCAACCATTGGTAGTTAACCATGTGCCTCACAGTTTGAGCGAACTCATTCTGGGCTATGAGATCTCGGTGTTTTGTCTGCTGAGAACTCCATTCAGTGAAGTCTCTGAGCCATCTACCAAGGGCCTTGCCCAGTGCATGGTACTGTGGTCTGAGAGACTCTGGTGTCGGAGTGCCAAAGTTCTGTATGGCGTAATCCTTCAAATGGATCCCATTTGGCAGTAATTCAACGACCTGATTCAAGCCCTCTTCATCAAAATGGTAGAACTTCGGGGTTCGTGCAACAAAGTTGTGAGAATCCTTCGAACCCGAGTTTCCGAATGTTTCAATGCCGGACAAAATCTTAAAACTTTCAACCTCGATGGTCTAGAAAAGATCAGTTTCATCAAGCCGGAAGATCTGTGGGGGTCATACGCAGCGAAGTGAAGGCAATGGAAACTCTGGCTTGGAGGCCATATAAGACTCTGCGTGCTTCACCAAAGCCTGTTCAGTCCCATCTTCCAGAGGCTTTGCCAGTTTCGTGAGATAAATCCAGTTAACAGATCCGCCTGACAGCTTTTCAAGCGCTGAGGTTTCGAATTTGGTTCCCTCGAGGGCTTTGCGGACTTTGTTCTCGATGTCAATTTCGGAGGAAGGTATTGATGCCATGGTAGATTAAAAATTGAATTTGTCGACGATGTAGACAAACAGATGGCCTGTGCGACTTTTAATGAAACGAAGAAGAGAAACAAGTTTTCGACGCCCGATCTGCTTGCGTACTTATAGACATAGTTCAATGTGATCAGCGGTCAGCATTACGCCAAGTATTTCCACTGACATAATCTGACTGTTATTATCTCAGAGCTGCCAAGCATGACAAGAAAATAAATATTCAAATTCCGACCGATAATATGCGTGGCTATTATTAGTAACTAGCTTAGGCTACGGGGAGGGCACTAACTGAGTAAGCTTAATTGCATACCCTACAGTCTGCCCTTATTAATAATGTCAATGTCTCCCAACATCACGTTTGAAGATAGTACTTGGCAAGCATCGAAGGTAGATATCTGCAAGGAGGTTCTCACTACATCTTGACTATCTCGGAATTCAAATGATATTTGTTGCTACTCGTAGTTATTGGTAAGCTTTTCCTCAAAGAGATTGGCAGACGGTTAAGTTAATGTTATCCTCTTAGAAGTTCCTGGACACTATATCTTGTTCTATCTTTAAATTAAATTTGCTGAGATGCTTTTCGTCTTTTAGGCCATCCACTTATACCAAACTTTAGGTGAAGCTGTCTCCTTGGTTAAGTCGTGAGGCGGCTGATTGCAAGGGTATAAAGAGTGGATCATAGCTACCATTCAAGAATTGTGATAGGTCTATCAGCCGCTGGTGAGTCTAGGTGATTCGGAGAGAGGACTGAGCAATCCAAGGTCGAAGGAACGAAAGCAACAATAAGGAACTGCAAGAGTTTACTCGTCCAATTAAACATCTAGAGTAGAGGCAGTCAACAGGGCAGCCAATCAATTCGGCGGCGTCTCGATCCGGACACATATTGCTTGATTTCCAAATTGTTATGGATCTGTAGCGATCGGCCAATCAGAACGCGTCTTGATACGATATGAGGTTAGGCTTCATCGAATGAACTTGGTCTTGTCCCAAAATGGAAACCAGCGCGTATTATCTCGCATTCGCATATTTATGAGAGCGAGATAACATAAGCACAAATGACTGGCTTCATTGAAGTTCGACAGGATCAATGACGCAGAATAAGTATAAAAACAGCAGAGACGCTCTTCTAAACATGCCATTTACCAACAATTATTATCTCGAGTTAAACAAATTTCCTCTATCCATTGAAACCCAGATATTGTCATCATGGATATCTCCAACAGAGCCGCCTACCTTCTTAGTCCCAAGGCGCCGACCATCGAGGTCAAATCTGCACCTATTCCACAGCCTGGCCCAGGCGAACTCCTCATCAAGACCCATGCTGTCGCTATCAACTCAGTCGATGCAGTCAAGCGGTCCATGGGCAACATGATGTTTGAGTGGCTTACCTATCCCCTTATTCTCGGACACGATGTCGCCGGCCAAGTCATCAAAACTGGACCAGGGGTCACTCGGCTTCAAGAAGGCGATAAAGTTGCCGCAGTGGTGGCAGGTATGGACAAGCGAGGCAGAAGACCAGACGAAGGTGCCTTTCAGGAGCTTGTTGTGCTCAGAGAGCATTTGGCTTTCAAAATCCCTGAAGGAATGACGAGCGCTGAAGCAAGTGTCTTGCCTCTCACTGCAGTCACCGCTGCGTGCGCTTTGTTCCAAAACGACCAACTAGCGCTCCAGCTACCTCGTAGCAAGAAAGATCGTGCTTCAACTGGCGAGACCATCTTGGTATGGGGAGCAGGCACAAGCGTCGGCAGAAATGCGGTGCAACTAGCTGTTGCAGCCGGTTATGATGTTATCGCGACAGCTTCACTCGCAAACTTGGACAGTTTGCGCCGTCTTGGGGTATCGGCTTTATACGACTATCGAAGCTCTTCAGTTGTGGCAGATGTAGTATCTGCGTTCAAGGACAGGAAATGCGCAGGTGCTGTGGCTATTGGGCAAGGATCGCTGGCAAAATGCGTCGACATTGTCAGTGCTATTCCTAGTGCTACGAAGAATGTTGCGCAGGTGTCTATTGATATGCCGGAAACCACCCCAACGAGCAAACTCTCTATGGTCCCGTTTGTCGCCAAGTATCTCTGGTTATCGGGAAGTAGTAGGCTCAAAGTCTTGAGGAACGGAGTTCAGAGCAAGTTTGTGTTTGGAACAGATATAATCGAATGGGATACCGAGGGCAGAATCGCTACATTTCTAAGTGAAGCTTTGCGGCTTGGAGAGTATGAGCTGAGCCCGGAATACTCTATCGTTGGAACTGGATTGGAAAGTATTGAGAAGGGGCTCGATATGGTGAGAGATAAGGCATTGAAGAAAAAGGTTGTGATAACTTTACAGTGAGACGAAGTCGTAGTGTTTCTTAATATGCAAAACTGCTTAATCCTAAAATCACACCCCATACCAAAACAACAGTACATTGCCAAACGGCCAAAATGCCAGCATGCTGATACCTATGGCGTAACCCTGTTAGTTATGGAGCTTGGTTGGCCGCTTTCGTAATGGATACATACAAAAACTCAGAACATTTCATCGGGGCATGTCCCTTTCTGCGTCTTATAGATCGGAGACGGAAAGAGATATGAGTCCCAGCCGCGCGAAATAGTATCATCGCCGAGATACTCGCAGTCGTTGTTGTTCATTCCAAACGAAAAGTGGAAAACATTGGGTTCTTTGAAGGAGACAGTCGCGTTTGCTTTTAACCACGCATTGTCAACAACCGAAGTTCCGACATTGCAGGTAGAATCTGTTCCCCAATTATAAAGCTTGCAAGTCGCGGTCTGGGAGCTGGCTGTCCACGAGACATGGAACTGCTGTGCTTTGCCTTTTGTGTCACCTTGCCAAAGTTAGCAGCAGTCTTGGTCAGCCATGGCCAAGCCCGCGATAAAGACCGATGTGAGGAAGGAGGTGACAATACGCATGATGTCCTGTATTTGAGTAGAGACCTAATAATACAGGTTGTGATAATGTTGCGAAGTGAAGAGCTTGGGGATTATTGAGGATAGGAAAACAGTTAAAGTAGTTGCTGACTGTGCCGAATGCTGTAGAACCTGAAGTTTATATACTATTAAGTCATCATGTCCATAAAGGGAGTCGATAGAAGTTGCGGCGACATCATACAACGAAGACCGGGATCGCCGGATATAGACGTCTGCGTCGGTAAAAGAATTGGGTAGATTTAATATATGCCTATTTTGAGTTTGTCGCATGTTTAAACCTTATTCTAAACTACCACAAACCAGATTGAACAACGATCCCCACGTGCTGTGCGCTGTTTTAAATAGAACTGCAAGCATCCTTCCTTAATTAATGATATCAGTTCATCATAACTCGTTGAAGAAATGCTTGCGTGTGAAACGTGATGGTTTTGAGACCGAGAGTCCGTGAGGGTTGCTATCACTGTTGCTCTCTTATTCTTTGTTGGCTGGGCCCGTCGATAAAAAGCAAGATTACCCGCCTAGAAAGCATACAGTCAGACCAACTTCACAACTCATTCAATCTTCATTTTCTCATCTTCAATATCTTCAATCATGCACTTTATCACTATCCTCGCGACGCTCGTCGTGGAGAGCACCCTTCTGCTGGGATCATTTGCTCAAAAGAACGATACAGCCCTCAAGACCCTACCTAAATGCGCCCCAAAGGCCTCCACTGCACTCGTCCCAGAGTGCTGGGTTGAACTTGAAGTTGAGAAATATCTGGCCGATTGGTGGGCTACCAACCAAGCCTCTTGCGGAACTCTCGGCTTCGCGCAGTGTTTTCTCAAGAACAACCGATACCCAGGTCTCACCTGCGATGAGATCACCGTTGACACTTGTCCGCCGATCGACACCAACGGCGAATTCGACTCGCAACAACAATTCTACGCCCTCTGGAATATCTACGCTGTTCATCAATTCTTCACTCAATACAGCGAAGCTCTCAGTAACTCTGTTTCTCTTGCTGCCGGTCAGATTGGCAATATTGTTTACACCATCAATCCTCCTAAGGAAGCAAAGGTCAGCAAGAACTTGATTGCTATTATCTTAGGAGCGACTGTTGGTGAATTTGGTGCTGCGAAGGAGTTACTGGGAAATTGGCAGTCAAAACTCATCCTTGCCGGCATTCAAGGTCTTGCATCTCAAGGCGGTGGTCTTATCACTTGGCTTGGCAACAAGAACTCCAACAATCATCTTCAAGAGTCGATGCAGATTTCTGACCTCTCGGCTTCACTGTCAACTCAGGTGAAGGACTACCAAGGCACCCTGGGCACCGCCATCAAAACGGCTCAAGGAAACATTACGCAATTCCTTGCACTCACGAAAGAGGGAGGTTTTTCTCAGCGTGGTTTGACATCGTTGACGAATCAAATGGACGGCATTTACAAAAACTTGGTCAACTTCATTTACAGCAGCGCTTTGCAAGCCAACAATATCTTCTTGACCAAGCAGTACAGCACTGATCCACGGACAACGGGGGCGAGTGATAAGCTTGTCAAATGCAGCGAACTAAATTCCAACAACGTGTGCGACCAGTACTGGTTCCATGATGGTACGACTTACTCGTTTGGTAAAACAGATGATTGTGGTTATCGGTTCTCAGATATTTTGTCTACTACTCTCGAAAAGGGCTGGATCACGCCCTAGGCCTTATTTCTTGGGTCTGATGCCTGTGGTGGAAATCAACCGTTCTTTGATGGAATTGCGTTCACAATGAACTGTTCTGTGAGTAACCTGTTCTTGAGAAACCTAAGTAACTAATCAACTAACCACTCATGCAGTCCTACACCCCAACATGCGTCTACTCCGACGATACAAAGTTTCAGTTCCGGAACTGCCCCAGCCAAAGGGATTGGATGCGCGGTGTTTGGGAGCATAAGGTACCGTGGTCGTATCTTGGCAAAGCACTCGTAAGTTCTGCTTTTTATTCATATCTTGAGATTAGACCTGGGTGAAACTAACCACTTGGTGCATTGACGTTAGACCACGGATTCGATCATCGAGCGGTGCTAGATGGGACAGGGTCTATTTTAGAAGGATATGGAGAAGATAAAACATCAGGTTACAGATTCTCGTACTAGCCTTTCTGGCTCCTTTTCAGTTCATCGTAAATTGAGTCCTTGTTTACGAAAGCGACTTACGGGGCGCGTGGTTACAGCCTAAACGGGCTGGGTCTTCAGAGCTTTTTGCGCGTATACCTATTACTTCGGGATCTTTTCAGATATGTCTATTTGTCTATCAATAATGGATACACTCTATTCTATATCATTACGTCATGCATGTAGGGTCTCTCACAGATGAGTCGCATCCTCCTTGATCTTGGCCATCATTCGCTGACCAATCTCACCATCAACCTTACTAAACATAGCCACGGCAGCCTCTCTCAAAGGAGCCGGTGTTCCAGCAAGACTGCCAACGAGGTTCACGATAAACTTCTCCCTCTCAGCGTCATCAAAGACCCTCCTCCAGAGATCCCGAGGCTGAACAAAGTCTTCATCATCAACAGGGATCTCGTTCAGACCGAGCAGTGCATTGGCAGCAATACGCTCGTGATGTGTGATCTGGGTGATGGATTGAGCAGTGACGCCTGGGCTGAGAGTGCTTCGGACGTAGTTGGGATCGCCGCCGTAGTTCTTGGTGGTGGTGATGCCGTCTCGGATATAGGGGGCGTAAACAGGAGCGATGGGTCGGTTGGGGGGCAGTTGGGCGTAGTTAGAGCCGAGACGGTATCGCTGGGCATCGGGGTAGGCAAACATACGAGCTTGCAGCACTTGAAAGGGTTAGAATTCTGATACGAAATCGTTATAAAGATGACTTACTAGGGTCAGGTGTCATGGCAATACCAGGGACCAAGTTGGAAGGTGAGAAAGCAGCCTGCTCAATCTCGGCAAAGTAGTTCTCAGGCTATAATTATTCTTGTTAGTGCTGATCTTGCTTCTCTTGGCCGTCTGAAACTTACGTTCTTGTTCAAGGTCATCTTTCCAACCTCAATCAGAGGAAAGTCCTTATGAGACCAAATCTTTGTAATATCGAACAAGGCCCGTCCAAAAGTCTCAGCCCTCTCAGGCTCCATGATCTGAACGTACAATTTCCAGACAGGGTATTCACCCCTGGCAATAGCGTCCCAGAGATCTTCCGTATGGTAGTCAGCATTGGCACCAGCCTTCTTCTCAGCCTCCTCAGCTGTTGCGAAGCTAGTATGCCCAGTCTCGGGGCGGAAGTGGAATTTGCAATAGCGAGGACGACCGGAACTGTCGACGAGCTTGAAGGTGTGAACGCCGAAGCCGGTTACGCGACGGATGGAGTCGGGAAGGCCGCGGCTGCCGAAGAGATGCATGAGGGTGTGGACACTCTCAGGTTGGTTGACGTGGAAGTCCCAGAACTGATAGCCATTAGATACCAAAGTCGATGTTCAATGCTGAATGGTACTCACCATGGTGGAGTCGGGTCGGTTGGTAGCAGGGTGTCTCTTGTGGCTTCGGTTCAGCGAAGGGAATCGCATTGGGTCACGAACAAAGAAGACGGGCTAAGCAGTCAGTACCAAGCACCATATCCGTCCCAATTGGTAAACTTACAACATGGTTCCCGACAATATCATAGTTTCCTTCCTCTGTAAAGAACTTGACAGAGAAACCTCGGACATCGCGAACAGTATCAGCACTGCCCTTCTCACCACCAGTGGTGCTGAGACGGAAAAGAACTTGAGTCTTCTTGCCGGCGGTGTCAAGGAACTTGGCGCAGGTCAATTGGGCGATTTCGGGGTTTGTGACTTCAAATTCACCCCAGGCACCGGCAGCCTTTGCGTGAACGACTCTGGAAGATCGTTAGTTGAGTAGTTTAGGAGGGGGGATGGTTAACGTACCGCTCGGGAATGCGCTCTCGGCTGAAATGAGCCAGAGTCTCGAGGAGGAGGGTATCACCAAGAGTTATGAGACCACCGCCACCAAAGACGGGCAGGGTAGTGCTCACAGAGGGATCGCGAACGGGCTGGCCTGTACAAGTTAGCTTCCGAGAAGAGAGTGGATACAGCTTGTGGATATACCTTCAGCCAGAGTGTACGTAGGGTTAGACATTATGGTCAAGTAATAAGACAATTGAGCTTGCTGTAGTTGCAATGAAGAGAGAGAAACGAGGAAATTTCAAGCTTTAACAAATTTTGCACTTCATTACGCGACAGATAACATGGGTAAACACCGAGCGACCCCCGACAGATAAGAATGGATCTCTTTTGCGGGATAAGAGATGCTATCGTGAACAATCTGAGTGACCAGTCCAATCAAGACGGGTAGTTTTCTAAGCTTTATCTTCAAGTGGACTCGGTATTACCGATAGTACTACTGCTTACGGTTAGACTATAGATGCCGGAGAGCCGCAAAATATGGGGCGAGATACACAATTCTAGACTATTTCCGAATGGGATAGTTCGGAATTGGCTCGGAAAGATGAGATTGTGCTGCTGTGCCTCTGCATACGTCACCGAAGGCCATGCCGAGAGATCCGAATAACCTCAATCTTGCGGGCGAAAGGCGGGAATACCAGATTGCCTCTCACTTAAGCAAATTACTCAGCTGACTCAGTGCCATGCATGCATTCAGTGTTACGTATCCCTCGTATTGTCGGCATTACGAATGCCACGAACGCGAGAAAGAAAAGAAAAAAAAACCTCAACTTGGATATGGCATTTCCGGTGACGATGTTACAGAATATTGGATATAAATATCGTGTCCTTGAGAGTATCTTGCTATTTGGCCATCAGTCAACCACTCAAACTACACTGCAATCACAACATCAACAACTACAAAACTCTTCCAATTCTTACCTTCAACTTCAAAAAAGAATCACCATCACATCTTCAAGTGAAATCTCCACAACTTCTCTCCATCATGGCTTTCGTCGCAAACGGCAATGAATACGACTTCATCATCGTCGGCGGCGGCACCGCAGGCAATGCCATCGCCGGCCGCCTCTCTGAATCCCCCTCCACGCGCATTCTCATCATCGAAGCCGGTATTCCCAATCCCCACCAAATCCCTGAGATCACCACTCCCTCCAAAGCCTTCAACCTTCGCGGCAGCAAGCATGATTGGGCTTACAAGTCAACCATGATCAAGCGCGATGACTACGAGCGCATTGAAAAGCCTAATACTCGTGGAAAAGTCCTCGGTGGATCTTCCTGTGCGAACTACTTCACCTGGATTCCTGGTTCTAAGCCAACTTTTGATGATTGGGAGGCTTTTGGTGGGAAGGAGTGGAATTGGGATGGGTGTGTTGAGTATCTGAGGAAATGTGCGACTTATCACGATGAGGAAGGGTTGTATCCTTCCGAGTTGAGCAAGATTGGTACCGGGGGCCCTATTCAGATCGCTCATGCCGACCTTGTTCCTGAGATGAAGCCTTGGCGGGATGCTTTGACGCAAGCTTGGGTTTCCAAGGGCGAAGTTCTCACTGAGAATATTTACGATGGCGAGATGCGAGGTCTTACTCACTGTGTCGATACCATCCACGGTGGTCAGCGACAAGGCAGTTTCTTGTATCTCAAGAACAAGCCCAACGTCAACATCCTCTATGGCGTTCAGTCCAAGGAATTGATCATTGATCCCCGGACCAGCACCTGTCTTGGTGTCACTGTCGTCAACCCAGATACCAAGGCAGAGCTCAGCGTCTACGCCAGTCGAGAAGTCATCGTGTCGCAGGGTGTTTTCGAGACTCCCAAGCTTCTCATGCTTTCTGGTATCGGACCCGCCAAGGAACTCGAGAAGAACGGAATCAACGTCAAGGTTAACTCTCCCCACGTCGGTCAGCATCTTCTCGATCATCCTATTGTACCTTTTGTTCTTCAGGTCAAGGACGGTTTCGGTCTCGAGGACTACATCCTTCGAGATGGTATTGCCAACAGCGCTGCTGTTGCTCAATACAAGCGCGACAAGACTGGTCCGGTTAGCTCTGGTCTTCTCGAGCTCGTTGGCTTCCCTCGTATTGATGAGCGTCTTGAGCAACATCAGTCCTACCGCGAAGCCAAAGCTGCAAACGGCGGCCTAGATCCCTTCGGTCCCAAGGGTCAACCCCACTTCGAACTCGATTTTGTCGGAATGTTCAGCACTGCTTTCCAATGGCACTACCCCGTTCCTGAGAAGGGAAACTACATGACCGTCATCGTTGATCTTCTGCGTCCTCTGTCCGAAGGTCAAGTCACGCTCAACAACAGTGATCCTCTGGTCCAGCCTAACATCAACCTCAACTTCTTTGGCAACGATCTTGATATCCTTGCTATGCGTGAAGGTGTTCGCTGGACTTATGATGTTCTCACTACCGGTGCTGGATTCAAGGATATTGTGCTGGGCGAGTATCCTTGGAGAATGCCCCTTGAGTCTGATGAGGAGATGAAGCGGGCTGTTCTTGATCGCAGCCAGACTGGTTTCCGTAAGTGACCTTGAATCGCCTCATGACAGAATGCTAACATATTATACAGACCCATGCGGTACTGCACGCCTGTCCAGGAACATTCAGCAGGGCGTTGTTGACTCTCGCCTTCGTGTCCACGGTGTCAAGAATCTCCGCATTGCCGATGCGTCCGTTATCCCTGTCATTCCCGACTGTCGCATCCAGAACTCAGTCTACATGATTGGAGAAAAGGTGAGAGCTCATAGACTTGGCCCAACTAATTTAGCTAACTCATGTCTCAGGGTGCCGACATCATCAAGGCTGACCATCCCGACATCTTTGGAGAGGGTGCCACTACTACCAAGGTTAATCCGTTTACCAGTCGTCTATAGGTAAAAACCAATGATTTGGGTGGAACTTTCATTATATTAGAGATAGTTGATAGAATTGAAGAATTTTACCACTGAAGTCGTTCTAATCACTACATATCTATGGGCCATGACGAACTGGAGGCACATTCCACTAGTCCTTGCATTATTCTATCGCCCAAGTTACTAACCCAACTCCAAAATACAACTAACTCCATCTAGTGCCGATACCATTGGGCCAGGGTATATGTTTTTAAGCGCTTCAATACTTGTAGGACGGCTAGGCTCCTGTGACATAACAGCTGATCAACCAATCAAGAGACTTTTACTAATCGAGTTGCTATTTATACTTTAGCATAGAGCCAACATAACAGATGGCCAACCAATCAAGAAGGAGATTTTCACGAAGCGATTTGCTATTTATACTTTGGCTCAGAGCTAACAGCGACCTGAGGAGTTATATAACAATGCCAATCCGATGTCTCATCTGCATACACTATCAGAGATTATTTCTCTCTTATGGCCAAAAGGGTATGCTCGAATTATCTTTACCTCTGCCATTCCCACCCGAGCTGACCATATATGTGCCCGTGGATTTTCGCCTTGAAACGTAATTATGTCAACACAGGTTCCAGCTCTCACAACCACCTTCACACACGCCAAGACATGTTCGCAGCATTCAAGGTTTAGGTATACAGACGATGAGCTTACCTGCAAAGATGGCAATGGGAAGCCCAGCACGTGCACCTATATGCAGCTAGGACCCTCAGCGATCAACTCTGACTGCTTCCCCGGCCGCTTAACAGCTGGTTCACTCTTTTATTACTCTCCCGGTATATGTCCAAACGGATTTGAGGTTGCGTGCAGTTCGACGGTAGGCGGCGAGACGAGAGCGACATGCTGTCCAAGGTGCGAAGGCAATCGCTATTGACAAGGGTTTTGCTGACAGTGATCCAGCTCATTCAGTTGTCAAACAGAGAAAGGTTAGCCTTGGTACAGCACTGATCTCTGCACCATCGTGATCCCAACTACAGTCGAGGTAATATATGCTATCTCGACTGTCGGAGGAGACTGGGAAACGTCAACTACCAATGGAGCCAGAGCCAATGCCATTGGTATTCCCATTCGATGGCATTCCTCCGATTTTGCCACCACAACTTCTGGGGCCAGTACTGCAGAAACCGCCGGCGGGACTGAAACGTCTTCTTCGTCAGGTGGTGGAGAATGGAGCACTGGAGCTAAGGCAGGTATTGGAGTCGGCATGGGAATTGCAGCTCTGGCTGGGTTTGCTGCCTTGATCTGGTTTGTTCTTCGAGCGAGGAGAACTAAGCAGGCAAATGCCGCAGCTGAGGAAGAATGGGCTCAGGAGCCTCAGAAGCAACAGCAACCATGGGAGCTTGATAGTCACCAATATATATCTCCGGCAGAGCTACCAGCGGAGAGTGCGAATAGTAAAGGAAAGTAGTTATTGAGCTAGATCCGACTATATTCTTTTATCGTATATTAATAACTAGTTAAATTTTTTTTCCTCTCAAAGAATAAAAAAGGCTTCTAGTGCCGTCTTTTTCAGCAATAAATCTTATTATTCTTTGGCTAGTAATGCTGCGCTAGACTCTTCATTTAATTTCTTTAAACTACCTTTTTATCCTTTATTTTACTCTGCTAAGTTATATGGACTTCTCTTTACAAGTTGATCTTAGAGGGCAAATGGCACGGGCGGACCCTAGTTAGGCCTCGCCATAGGGTGAACGTTACGAATAGTGGAAAGCCACGATGCACAAACAGGCATCGGGAAGAGTATTTGTTAAATGTAGGTCCGAAATGATATAGTATTTCGCAGAGCAGACGATGGTTGATCTTATCTTTGGTATCTCCGCAAGATATTTATTATGCCATATGCTGCGCAGCACTTGTGCATGCGAAGGCAGATCTCCTAATGCCGAGGTTTTCGCTTCAAGTACGATCCCAAGTTGTGAGAGATAGCCTTCATTATTATTCAGGCCTCAAAGTGACTTTTGCCAACCAAACTCAATATCTAGATCAATGGTGGGAAACATTGAGTGAATATTTGTCCGTGTCATCTGACTCATATTAATCAAACTTTAGCCTTAACTTTC
Organism: Fusarium concolor; assembly: GCA_013184415.1. NCBI lineage: Eukaryota > Fungi > Ascomycota > Sordariomycetes > Hypocreales > Nectriaceae > Fusarium > Fusarium concolor. Next base: position 43,371 of record JABCJY010000167.1, read on the forward strand.
GAAAGTCTCGTGCGCGCATATAACTCCATGCTTTGTATATTACTCGCGTATTTGTCCACACAGAGCTTTTTTTCTTCTTCTCCTTCTCATCAACCTTCTTCTTTCCGCCACTACTGTTCTTCATCATCCGTCTCTACTTTTCGCAACATGCCTCTCTCTGAGCAGCAGCTACGTGGTCTCCGCTGGGAGGAGACAATATGGGGTCCTGAGCCGGAGTGGACCGTCGAACCCGACCTCGAATCCGTCAAATCAACACTCGAACCTCTCTGGCCTTCGAAACGAATCGACGCACAGTTTTTTGCCAAGGTGCATTCAACAAGCTATACGAGATCACCGTCGAGGGACAACCGCCTCTCCTCCTCAGAGTCACGCTTCCCGTTGATCCACGATACAAGACTCTGAGTGAAGTTGCAACTACTAGATGGATTTCTCAATTAGAAACCATTCCAGTACCTCGCATTATCAACTACAACGGCCTTCGAGATTCACCGGTTGGTTTTGAGTGGATTTTGATGACCAAGCTTGAAGGAACTCGCCTGTCTGATAATTGGAGTAAAATCGACTTTACTGGCAAACAAGAATTGGTAAAGCAATTTGCTTCATTCTCAGCCAGCCTCTACAATCAGAAATTCCGTGGCATCGGCAATATATATCCCGCATCATCGTCAGATGCTCGTACTGGAATTCCTTCAACCGGCCGCATTGTTTCCATGCTGTTCTTCTGGAACAACAACATCCACCTGGATATCAACCATGGCCCATTTCGATCAAGCAAGGAGTGGCTTACCACCCGTCTATCACTTCACGAAAGTAACTGCACTTCGATTTTAGATAACGATAAGGATAGCACTGAACTGGATGAAGATGCAAAAGACAAGCTTGACGATGCTACACGGATTTTAAACGTGGCCAAGAAGCTGCAGTCTATCCTGAGCCAAGTCTTTCCGGGTCACGGTCCTATAGAAGAACCAACAATTCTTTGGCATGGAGACTTGAGTCTTAATAATATTCTCACTAACAGCGATGGAAAGCTCACAGGAGTTATTGACTGGGAGTGCGTGTCAGCCCTGCCCATATGGAAGGCTTGCTCTTTTCCAACCTTTCTAGAGAGCAGAGTACGGAACGAAAAGCCCGATCGCAACCGGTTCTCGGAGTCTGAGCTCTATGAGGAGCGCTTGATGGAGTATGAACTTACGTCTCTGCGAGGTTTGTTCTTGGAAGAAATGAAGCGACTGAGTCCGGAATGGGTGTCTGTATTCAACGAGAGTCAAGATCAGAGGGACTTTGACTTAGCTATCGATTATTGTGACGGTGAGTTCGCTGCATGTCACGTTTTAAAATGGGCTGACAACGTCGCTTCTGGTAAGAACGAGGGGCAAAGTCTGAGTGTCATGATATATGGAGACTGAGAACCTGTATTTAAGCAAGGCAGTGGTATTCAGGCCATATTCCGAGGTCAACGTTGTTGTTGTCAAGATGTGGAAACGTCTTGCGCCTAATCACTCATTAAACATGACTCTTCAAGCATTTAACTGTGTCATCTCGATCGATCTCAGATCAGATGGGTTTTACCAGAACTAGTTACTCAACAAGCGCTCCTTTGTTGCAGTTCTTTTTTGGAATGGCTCAATTCATGTTCCGCTATCTTTGCCTTCTATACTGAATGTCGGTATTCCAAATCCTTTTTCCTCCTTAATACCGTATATCCGATAATACTCTTTGCTGATCGGAATTCGCTTTGCACCTGCTGACCGAGTGACCTTTCGCCCCCATCCCTTCGAACAGAACGTTCATCTTATCTGTACTTGGACTGGCGAGCGATACTCAAAATATATTCCAAGATCCGAACCGACGTCGTCGAGACATAAATGCCGCGTGTACTTACTTATACAATAAACACGTCCTTTGTTATTGATATTGCCTGCTTATGCTGTATCTCGATTATCACGCCCTAACATTTCAGGATTCCTCTAGCACTTTCTCTTTCTTAATGTTTTATATCTAATAACGTCCTTGACTTAGTAGAACCTGCTTGCATCTCATGGCCGTAGAGTACTTCATCGTTCTTGCATTTGCTCATATCTATCCCACCATTTAACCATTGGTATACCGCATATATCATCACGTAGGCAAAAGGGCACAGTCTGATCATTTGTACAGAAGACACTTTCATACTAATCATTCTAGCTATTTCTTCAATTCCTCTTGCTTCTTCGCGTCTCTTTCTTGGATCTGCTGGGTAGTCATTAGCAGGATATCCGTCGCCTCGTCAGTGCCATCGCTCGCTACAAGAGTTAGCCAATATCTTTAAACTTCCAACAATAGTAAAAGGCAGATCAGGTACAACTAACCCAGGACATCCAACGAGAACCTCGCTAGGATCACCTTTACGCTGGCGCTTGCGATCTTGATGTCTTGTGATCCAGTCGCCAAATCGCCCGTATCTGCTATGAACAAGACAGTATTGTCTTCCCAGTTTTTTCCCTGGCCCAGTAACGTATGTGCCAAAACCAGTCTGTTTCCAGTGCAAGCTGGGTATTCGCGACGGCGAAAGCCTCGCTCATTGTTATAAAAGTCGCGATAGCCGCGATAGTTGTCCTCAAAGTCAAAGGAAAGAAATAATATGTCAGTGTCCTTGAGAACCTCTCCGGATGGTTTATCGCGTAGCTCCTCAGTTATCTTTGGGGCCTTGCGGATTGTCCAGATGGGCTCGTGGCCTGACGAGGAGATGCAAGTGGCAAAGACTTGGTCGCCGGTTCGAAGAATGGTCAGATATCTGCTGATGTCGAGATTGGAGTTGGCGCGTATCACCACCTTAGAACCATCTACCAGCTTTATATTGTTAATTTGGCTGGTCAGCTTTCCTTTCATACTCTAGGTTCTGAGGGATTCTTGCTGTTGACTTACCCGGCTTCCGTCTCGAGCAGTAATTACCCAGATAGCGTCCTTTAGTCCCCACGAGGCACTGAACTTGCTAAGTCGCGGCCCTTGGAAACTATTTGCCCGTTAAATACGTATCCGATATTTTCAGCTATCTCAAGCGGCAATTACCTTGTTGGGAGTGCAACTTGTCTACCCCCACTGCTGAATGTCACTGGCTTTGCAATGTCATGGACCATAAAGTCAGTATCTCCAGCTTTGATACTCAACCGAATCTGGGCGAATATCTTGCGAGACTGAGGAATGTTAATGTCGTCACCTAGTTGCTTTGGCTTACTCGTTGCAAAGAGTTCTTGCACTGTCTTGACCTCGGGGCTGCTGCAGGCGGCCAGTGACGGTACCATGTTCTGAAGCTCTGATCTCTGTATGTTTGGTGAGTAATGCTTCTCAGTACTGCCACATTGAGATGAAATACCTGAATAACTCTCCAGTTTTGGTAATTGGACACGCTGCTACACCACCGTTGTGGGCTAGAGAGGTTAATGTCAGCTGGTTGCTAGTGATACAGGATCCATCGGATGCCTAATACACAACAATGGAATGACTCACTTAAAAGCCAAAATTGTATTTCCACCCATGGCGTCAAAGACGAACCGGTCATTAACGTGTTTGGTTCCCTTGGCACCCTCTGTATCTCCACCTGTAGTTGTTTCGGCTTTCGTCTCAACTCCTATGTCGATCGGCTAGTACGCGCAGTCAGTTAAGAAACGACGTGTGTCAACAGACCAGATTGAAGTCAAGAATAAAGCTTACAGTAGTAACGCTGAGGCCGATAGCTGCCATGAAAGAATCTTTAGTCTTCTCCTCCGTAGCGGTCTCCGTTGCTTCGATGGTACGAGTCGAAGTCAAGACTCCTCCAAGTGTGACTTCGTGGGAAAAGAATTGTCCTGTGCGATAATATTGTAAGATATGTTACGTGCAGGATAGGGTATAGTAGATATCTCACCAAATTTCTTATAAAAGTCACGGATGAAAACAGAATCATTGTCCTTGTCCATCATTTTGATATGTGCTATCAGCTCATCTGTGGCAACGAGATCCTCGGGACTGAGGAGAAGCGTGACTCGAGGAAGCTAACAATCATTCAATCAGTAAACGATAGACAGAAGCATTGATCTTGAGATGAAGTCTTACAAGATACTTGCCGATCATCTTACGAGTAAACGACTTTTCGGAGCCTAACTTTGCATCTTGGTGTTCCTTGGTCGCTCCGCCAGACACTGCAAGGCCGAAACCCCCGTAGCCACCAGAGACTTTTGACTCGAAGGACTTGTTGTCGAAATTGTTACGGACCCACGAGTCGCGACGCTCGTCGTCAACGGTGGATATGTCGATTTTGGAGCCGTCGTTGATACGAAAGGATGGAATGGCATCAGGTTTGGGCGGATGGGATGGGGCAGGTTTTGGATGATCCTCTGGTGCTTCGGTCCTTGTCTCGCCTTCCATCTCACCCGTGATATCAGATGCTGGCTGTGCTGCGCTAACAGTTGAGGCCTCTGTTGCCACTAGCTTCATACTGCCTCCCTTCTTGCCGATGTTATGGTGTTTCTTGTGCTTCCCACTTTCGTAAGACTCTTTGTCCAAAGGCGCATTAGGGTTTGCTCCAGTTACTGCCGTCTCAGTCTTCACATTCGTAGTTGGTGGCGTCGGGTTGAACTATATAGATGTCAAGCACTTGTTCCTGTGACCACGGTCCAACAACAGACTGTCACAAAGGTGTACTTACTGGAATAATATTTAGACCAGGACGGAGCTTGAAGGCTGAATTGCTTGTGTCAGCTCCTTCTATGGAATAGTTTAGGCTGGTGGCATGTCAACGAAGTGGTTGAAGATAAATGGGCAGCTGTTAATTCCCCGATCAAGACGGACGCATGGAAATTTCCAGCCAAGACGAATATGGTTTCGCTCTCTGCAACCTTGGAGCGTGATCCAGATAACCAGTCTCTCTGGGCTGAACCCTCCAAGGTATCTGCTGAGATGAACGCCAAGCTGCTGCAGTTTTTGGCCGGTGTTAGTACGATTGAACCACGAAACTGGATCTTGACTGATTACACCGACAAGAAAGTGACTCGGGCCATCATGAAATTGAACCTGGTGCATAAGTACCCGCTCGATCTCACAGACTTGTACGAAGCCCTTCTATGAACCTGATATTGGGGCTTTTACTCTGTGCCCACTACGGCGTTGGTAGATTATCGGCCGCCCTGAACCAGGCGATGTCAAATCAAGAACAGAAACGCTCACATTTGGCGCCTGTCTTCTCGCCACGGCTACTAGTTTGGTGGAAGACCTGCATCACCTTGGTACTGTTGAATTAGAAAATCACACGTCATAAGTCAGGGCATCCTCTATAAGAACACTCAAAGTTATAACCCATCCAGTGCGGGAGGCGCGTTTAGAGAAATGAGCTAATTTCTTCGAGCATGGATGATGTGATAGATGACTCTCCTGCAGACGATATTATTTGCAGATGGTAGGATGGTCGCGGGCAAGAATGAGACAGAAGTCTAGAACCAACGGAACATGGGGATTTTTGTGACATATCGTGGCCACCAGCAACACGCTATTGACTTGGCACACCGAACTATTGAATCATATTGGCAATATGCTTATCTTTCACCAGGCTAGTCTTTATTCAGTTGTGGGGATCATCGTAGAGAGCTATGTCCCGGGTCGGTCCGCTGCTAGCCGCGGCAATCACCCCAACAGTTCGCGAAGTATTGTTTCCCTGCATACGACGTGGCGTCGTCACAAGGCGATATTGCCATCAGATCAGACCATTCGTTCCAGCACAGGAAACTCGTTCATGCCAATTTTTGCGTCTCTGAACGGGCTCTCAATTCAGCACCTCAGTTCCCAATCGTCTCGACAAAATTGCCTGAAAGTGCTTAGTGACTATAAGGCTACGATCTATAATGCAATGGACATATAAATAGCCAGACTCTTAGTTAGTGCTATGGTTAATCCAAAGCTCTCTTCTCTCTCATAAATTGATTACTGCTGGCTCAGCCTCGCCCTCTTACTCTTCAATTAAGACACTAATTGATGGACTGCTCAAAGAAGCCGTGCCAATGTATTGGCAGCTCTCACTTTGTCGTCCCGTACCGAGATGACAAAATCGGGCGTCTCGACAGGTTAGTGTATAGTAGCCATTGTCTTATTGCCGAGTGCAACCTTGGTCTTACAGGCATGTGAAATAAGGTAACGCTTTAATGCATTCATAAACTTTCTAGACAGGTTCAGCTCAACAGCTGAACCTTATCAAGCCAATTGGCATTTTTTATCCAGCGCTTACTCTGCTAGGATAGCTTTAGATCTTTTGAACCATTCATAAGCAATTACTTTACCAGGATTTAAATCCTGTTCAGCAGACATTGATTGCTTCACATCAGCCCAATTTAAAAAGTGATACTTACTCAACGTCTGCACGCACGGAATTTGCGAATAAAACACGGCACTCATTAAGCCCGAAATCCGGCCTTTGACTCTAAATGGTACAAACCCCGCGGACATTAAAACAACATCATGTTCACGAGGCAATGGAACGCGGATCAGTGGGTAAAGTTGGGGTTACAAGTTGGCAAACGAATGGCATTAACACGGTGATAATACCTACTATTTCACATGATGTTGACTTTGATTGGTTGTGGAGTGAAACACCGTTGATCCCGATGTCGTATTCCGATGGACATGGATGCGAAAAAGATGTATGATCGACGTGCATTAAACAGGTTTGGAAGTTGGGGAAGTTGGTGCTGTCTCTATTCTCTTTGAAAGACGGGTTATAAATGTAAAAGCAATCCTCACTCTTGAGCTAGAAAATTGCCATCAGAGAAAAGAGCAGATCTCAATCGTTGCGCCAATCCTCTCCCTTTTCACAATACTCCTTATCACATTGCCAGTATGGGTGTACTTCATACTGAAGCACTTGCTGAGCTACCACTCAGCTCTTTGTTAGCTCTTTCAGGAGGACTTCTGGTGAGTCCGAATGATCCCGTCACTTGGCTGCGTCTAACAATAACATACAGCTTCTTTACCTAGTCACCAGTTCTGTTTACTATGCCTTCTTCCATCCACTGTCCAAAGTCCCAGGACCTAAGCTTTATGCTATAACTTAACTGCCCTATATATATTACCTATGCAATGGTAACTTGGTTTTCCATCTCGCAAAGCTCTATAAATAATATAGACCAGTTGTCAGATTTACACCTAATAATGTCTCCTTTATTATTGTTAAAGCTTCTAATAAGATTTACGGTCACAAAATGGCCGGAAGCAAGTCTTTCGAGGAGGACTTTTGAATGTATTGGCAAAACTGTCCTTGCGCAAGTATCCTTGTTTCTAAGCAGGAAGATCACAGACACATGCACCAACTGCTCGCTTATGCTTTTTTATAAAAAGCATTACGCAGCTAAGGTAATATCATTAATCATTATGTTGAACTCTTTATAAAAGGTCTTATAGAAAGGGCCTAGAAAGGGGAAGATATTAATATTATAGCCTGGTATAACTTTGCTGCTTTTAATCTTATCAGTTATCTTGCTCTTGGTTAGCCCTTTGGATGTCTAGAGAATGGGAAGTATTATCCTTGGGTTAGTCGAATCTTTAAGGGCCTTAAAGTTCTTACTTATATACAGATGTACATATGTCTCAGTCTTCAAAATTGGATTTCCTTATTGAGTCCCCCAAGACTCAAGAAGAGTTATAAAGAATATAAGCAGTTTGCAGAGTATGCGGCACTTGCCTGGATCGAATCTGAAGACATAAGCATCTAAGACTTTATGTCCTATGTCCTTTGTTATAATGATGAGAAGGGCATGTCCAAGCTTGAGATTATCAAAAATTCTAGTATCATAATAACCACTGGCAGTAAGACAATTGCTACACTCCTTAGTAGAATAACTTACCTCCTTCTTAAGAATCCTGATAAACTTATGAAATTAAAGGACAAGATTCGCTCTGCGTTTAACTTGGAGGAAGAAATCACAATTACCCAGGTTAACCAGCTAAAGTATATGTTGGCTCTCTTCAACGAAGGCTTCCGCATATGTAAGATCTCCTATCATCGAGCTGTTATTCATTATAGGACCATACTAATTCCTGTTTCTTTAGATCCACCTGTCGCTATCGGTCTTTCAAGACTGGCCCCTGCTAATGGCGAGTTCATAGACGGTTACTGGATCCCCGAGAATGTAAGTAGAACTAACATCCTACTCTTGTTGTATTAACTTGACGCTGACGACACTTGGAAACAGACTGCAGTTTCTATGCCTCATTGGCCAGTATACTACTCAGAATTGAACTTTAGAGATCCCAGAAAGTTTGACCCTGAGCGTTGGTTAGATGATCCTCGATATGCGAGTGACAAAAGGGCCATACTTTCACCATTCTCTCTGGGACCTCGAGATTGCATTGGCAAGAAGTAAGTCTACTCTAATTTAAGTAGCAATACAAAGCTAATCTGGGGAAATAGCCTAGCATATACTGAGATGCGACTCCTGTTGGCTCGCCTGCTTTGGTAGTTTGACCTCGAGCCGGTCCCAACTAAAAAGGATTGGTTTGACCAGAAGGTCTTTTTCCTTTGGGAAAAAGGGGGTCTGCTGATAAAGCTCAAAGAAGTCGTCCGTGAAACAGGATAGATGATTGAATAAATGGTTGAACATCACGAGCTGGCACCAGAATTGAAAGAGATGGTGACGCTGCCAAGACAGAACGAGCGACGACATCATGTAAGACAAGGGTTAAATTATCAATTGAAGTTTCACTTTTCTGTTCTACACAGGTTAATGCTTCGTTTTCAATCCAATTCTTCATCAATGTAGATTAAGTACTGTAGTGATAACTACTAAAGCCATAGCTCTGGCCGCCTCCTGCATCCTCATCGCTCATCTTCAGTGCAGACTTCATCTTCATACCATCAAAAGCCAATTAAGCAGGCATCCAAACCGAAAACCTACGTCATTTAACCATCGATGGCTGAGACTATGCCCTTGAAGATTAAACGCCTCTATGGCCAACGTAGATCAAGACGACCTATAAATATATGCAAATGCAACAAAAGTATTGTTTCAGCATCAGCAAGGCAACAAACATACCTCTACAACTTCACATGCTGGTTTTTCCAAGAAGTTCCCCAATACCATATATTAATTTTATTTATCTTAATTCTCCGTCTCAACAGCATCCCACTTGAGTAAATAATTCTCTAATTCTGTAAAGACTTTACATTTATCTAATAAGCTTATTATTACATAACTAGATTGGTAGAACAATATCTATACGCAAGTTGCAAAGTTCTCCAAGAAATTTCCATTAACCCCGCAAAGCTAGCTGCAACATATCAATACTTGACTTCTCAAGGAAGATGCGCATAATAACGGGTATAGCAACATGTCTAGTTCCCAAATGGATATATTTCGCCCTCATGACGTCACAATTATTCCCATCACTTTTCAGTAATGATAGCAGCATGACAGAACAATACGGTTCCTTCTCGGTCAGCATGAGAGGGGAACTGAGATCCATTCTGTCGAGGTATGTCGTATCACTCTGACGGATAGGTGAACGCGAGGCTGTTAAAAATATTCTAGTTAATTCCATTGTCTCGAAAAAAACTTTTTATCCGTGAATCCATAATACCAAGTCTCTCTTGGTTCGGCGTGGCAGTTACTGAGGCACGGTGCTCATTTGGGCATCACATTAGTACTAAGACGGGTTGAAAAATAATGAGCCATGTTTGATGTCATCAACCTCTCACCACCGCCACCGACTGTTCCTCATAAGTCCAGGAAATCAAACGTTGGAAAGAGACCTCTTCTAATACCATTCATCATATGTGAACTTGTTGAGTTCCTTTGTCGACGTCCAGACCAACTACCGCTATCATCTAAAACCAGAGATATCAACTAAAATGGCCACCAAGAACCCTGATTCCCTCGACGGCCAGGGTCAGTTTCATGCCCGCGTTATCCCGGCTCAGCCTGAGGCACACAAATGGGTAAGCAATCGAGTACTACCTACCTACAACTTGTTTAATTTATTAACGTTTGCCAGCACAAGCCGGGAAACGAGCAAGGCAACGATGCCGCACCGGAGTACCACGCTCAGACGTTTGCACCTGGAACTGCCCCGCAAGAGAATACTTTCCACCCCAATCCCGTCTATACCAATATAACTGAGGAGGGCTACGCTGGCGCCCTGGAAACGTCCGCTCCAGACATGCCAGGCTCAACGTCAAAGGACATCCACAACTCTATTGATTCCCTGCACGGTAGACCATTGTTAGGTCAAGAGAACCGTGAAATCAGAGGGGTCCATCCGAGAAAGAGAAAGAAGGAGCGCAGCGGCCTTGAAGGTGTGGGGGCGAGTACTACTTACTCTGTTTTCGACAAGGTCAGGGATCAGGTTGCTGATAAACCTAATGTCGAGAAGGGACAAAGGGGATATACTGGGGAACGTGAGGGTGGACTAGCTGCTGATGGGGCGGAGTCTCTTCCTCCCGTGGAAGCATATGAGAGGGCCGTGCGTGAAGGACCTCATGGACGTACTATTAGGTGATGGGTTTTGTCAATACTAGAGCCAAAGAATGTAAAGTCTTGAGTTCCAATTTACTGTCTTTCTGTACTCTGTCCTAGTTTAAGTTGCTGCACGCAAGGAATCATTCCATCGAGTGACTAAAGGGGCCATATTCATTGAATTGGATGACCTTTGTTAATTCTGTAAGAGAGAAAGGATATTATAACAAATATTCAATGGCTGCAATGCATTTCGTGTATTTAAGGCCAGTGCGTACAATTACTTGGCTGCAACCCCTCATTGAGTATGGGGCCTCATGATGTTAAGAGGATTATGAGTGTATTGACTGTGGATAGAAAGGGGCTCGGGCCGACAGGTCCGGCTGATTTACGAGATACATGCCTCAGGCACCTTCAACACAAGACCACATAAAATACCATCATTCAATTATCATACTCGTTTCATTTTAGTCCAGTTTGAGATGAGGTCTTTACACGCAATGACACCCTAACAAAGTAAGTCTTGTATACATTATGATCTGTGCTCTCCATCATATTCTGTAATAAAGGTTTCGGCAGTTATCAGTACATTCACCATGATTCTTAGAGTACTACTCAATTGTGCGATTACGCATTTCACATGCGAGTAAGATAGGTCTCTGATTTCGTAACGGTTGCAGCCTTCGGTTAGGAATATTAGACAGTACGTGATGATAGTGACAGGTCTGATACGTAGGAATGATGCCTCTAATGCAAAGGGCTCTTCGACAAAGACTTGTTTATTCGTCTGCAATGTCTCTCCAAAGGTATAGGTTATATGTCTATCAACTAATGTAAAAGTGACATCATATTTCAATACAATTGGAACATCATCCATTATAAATGTAGCTAAGAAACACACGCTTAGAGTTGCATCTCTGCCCAAGCCCACGTTACTCCAGCTTGCCGACACTTGCACTAACAAAATGGGTGATGTTTCTGGAAAAGCACCGGAGAGAAAGTGGTGGAAAGAAGCCATTGTATACCAGGTTTGAACTCCTTGACCTTTGTCACACGAGACACTTATTTAAATTTGCAGATCTATCCTGCATCGTTTCTTGACACCGATGCCGATGGAGTTGGAAATATTAAAGGGATTATTGCGAAACTGAACTATCTCAAAGAATTAGGCGGTAAGAAGTTATTAACCAATTTATATACACCTATTCTGACAATTGCACCTTGGTAGTGGATATTCTATGGCTTTCACCAAGTAAGATCTGTCTCATTCTGAGCGGTGTGACCAGTCTAACTAATGCCTATTATTAGTTTACGAAAGTCCCCAGAAGGATATGGGGTACGATATTGTTTGTCAATCCTTTGATAGTGAAATCTGACGCGCACTTGCTGACCTGGTCCCAGTCGAACTATCGCGGTATCCATCGTCCGTACGGTACAATGGATGATGTCCATTGTTTGATCGATGAGCTCAAGTCACGCGACATGAAGCTCATCATGGATCTTGTGGTCAATCACACTTCAAATCAGGTAAGACGACCTTTTGAACTCTTTGTTCTGTTTTACGTGGCTGATGTAATCTAACACAACAGCATCCCTGGTTCATTGAATCGGCCTCGTCAAAGCTAAGTTCGCGACGAGACTGGTACATCTGGCGAAAGCCAAAATATGACGACCAAGGCCAGCGGCAGCCACCAAACAACTGGTGTAGCCTTTTTGACGATATGGAGTCAGCCTGGACCTACGACTCCAAGACGGATGAGTACTATCTTTCCCTCTTTAGTCCGTTCCAGGCCGACTTGAACTGGGAAACCCCGTTTGTCCGAGAGGAAGTCTACGATATTCTGCGATTCTGGCTCGATAAGGGCGTTTCTGGCTTCCGTATGGACGTCATTAACCTTATCTGCAAAGACCAGATGTTCCCAGACGCAGAAATTCGCCATCCAGGCAGACAGTACCAACCTGCTGAATGCTACTTCGCCAACGGAATCAGACTCATGGACTATCTTCAGGAAATGAAGAGCTCCGTGTTCTCAAAATACAACACTCTCACAGTTGGTGAGATGCCGTACCTTGAGGACGAAAAAGAGAGACTCAAGATGGTAGAGGCAGAAGAGGGTGCGCTGAACATGATCTTCACTTTTGAGATGATGGGACTGGACATTGTCCCTGAAAAGGGCCGTTTCAGCAACAAGCCATGGTCTGTCGATGATCTGAAGAATGTCATTGCAAAGTCATGCAGGATCATCGCACAGAACGGATGGCACACGCTCTTTTGCGAGAACCACGACCAGCCACGTTCCGTCTCGCGATTCTGTGACGATTCTGATGAGTACCGTGTTGCCGGCACCAAACTCCTCTCTATTATGCAGACGAGTCTCCCTGGCACCCTGTATCTGTATCAGGGCGAAGAGCTTGGTATGCGAAACATACCCAAATCCTGGACACCAGACGAGTATAAAGACATTGAATCTGTTAAGTATTGGAAGAAGTGAGTATCACCAACGAGTATTGTCACATTGGACGTATGTTTGCTGACATGAGCGCTTGTGTGTAGTGTTTGTGCGCAGTTCGCTGAGGGATCTGCCGAAATGGAAGAAGCAAAGCATCTTCTGCGTCTCAAAGCGCGTGACAACGCCAGGACCCCTATGCAGTGGGACTCTACATCCAACGGAGGCTTTTGCCCTCCGGGAGTCAAGCCTTGGATGCGTGTAAATGATGATTACACTCTCGTTAACGCGGCTTTGCAGTCATCTGCAGGTCGAGCCAACGATCGGACCATGCTTGTACCTTGTTACCGATTCTGGCAACGAGCTATCGAGACACGTAAGCGACATGCTGACCTGTTCGTCTACGGGGAGTTTGACATCTTAAATAACACTCACCCCAACGTCTTCGCATTCAGAAGGTCAACCAATTCAGAACACTCCTTTACGATCCTTAACCTCAGCAAAGATGAAGTTGACTTCACCTTTCCAGCAGGCCAGGGGGTCCAGCACTGGGCCCTGGGGAGCTACGATTCATTGTCGATGGAGAGGCCAAAAACGGGGGTCATAAGGCTCCTACCTTGGGAAGGCTTGCTTGGCATCGCGCAAAAGGCATTGCGCAGAGGGCTGCACTGAGATGTAAACAGAAGAACCAGATTGCTATAGTCTTAGTATAAGTACAACAACTCTCTGAAGGGGCTGTTACTTTAGAGATTGCTTTCTATGGATATGTTCTATACAGAATGCCACAGATCTTCAACCATGATGCATTGAGCTGTGATGGATGACCTTCACGTTTTGTAGCAAAGGAAGCTTATAACTTTGATCCTTGACTTTCTTGTAATGGGCATGGTAAGTAGGTAAATTACTCAGTCTTCTGCTTCACTTGTCGAGACACTCATTCATGATCAACTATCGAGGCCGACTGACGAGTATTAATGTAGGGTTGTTGAATTTGTTAAGAAGGTGAGGTCAAGGTACCAGGTACTGGCGAACAAGCCGCTTATTCATCTTGGTTAGTTTAGTTAGTTGCTTTATGACGCACCTACCTGCGTTGATCAGGTGATTTGAGGGGGGTGAAAAGTCAAGATTTATACGTCTAGCTAGCTGTGTACAGATGCCATTCCATGCTTATTTGAGCTGGTCCTCATGCCCATCAACCATCTCTCTATATCTGCCTCATTGTGACCTTTTAACCATTGCTTCGTTGCATTTCGCACAGTCATTGAGAGTTCCTCATACTTGGGCTTGTCTTGCATGAGCTTGGTGACAACCTTTACCCATGGCTCTATATCTTGCTCGGGTATGATGTAAGCCCCCGACTCATCCCGCTTGCCACCGATAGGATTCACCGGGATGATGTAATCCAGTCCAAGCATTGACTCAGGAAGGGCACCTGCATTTGACGACACGACAGGAATACCCCGAAGGTGAGCTTCAACCACCACCATGCCCCAGGCCTCGCACCAGAGAGATGGAACGACGAGCACTTTGACATCACGCCATATATCTTCTTGGTTCACACATGACGGGCGAGTCCTGTAAGCTAGTCAGTCACATTCTTGGTGCATAAGTCTCGCTCAATATTGCTAGACTCACGTCAGATTCGGCAAGTCTTCCATCTGCTTCACAATTCCTTCGTCGGTGCCCCAACTCATGTAAGTCAAAAAGTCGAATTGCGGGCAAGATCTTGCAAGATTCACAAATATACTTGAACCCTTAACCGCACAAGGGTTTATCATAGCGATGAACTTCTTGTCCCAGTTGAAGAGATGATTTGGCACCTCGCGCTCTTTCCCTACTAGATACGTCCAAGGATGATGCACCAAAAAGCGTGTTTGCAACTGGCCGTGGTCAAGGGCATAGTTCTTGATTGTCTTAGACACGCTCCAGATGCCGTCGAGTCGTTGAAGGAGATCTGCTTCACGCGCTGTACATGAATGTCCAGGCACGCCACCGGCGAATGGACCAAAAGGAAGTTGCTCGGCAGTATGCACGACTCCTATGCGAGACATACCCATATGAGCCAACTCTGAGGCGAGACTGGCCTGCATAGATAGGCTGTCGTTAGATATAATGTGTGTCGGAGAAAACCGCCTGATTTCCCCTTGCAAGAAAGAAATAAAGTCCATTAGCGGCGCCGATGAAGTTCCCGTCTATGAAAATGGTATTCAGCAATGCTAGATTCATTTCTTGAAACCGATAAGTGATGGATCACCTCAATGTACTCAGCTGACATTCCAGCCAGTTGGTCAGGCAAAGTTGCCTTACCACCAAATGCAGCGTCAAACGCTTCGCTGTCCAGCGCCAGAATCTCAACGCCATCATCCATGCACAACTCCTGAACTTTCACATCTACCCCAGGCCTACCATATTCCGATCTCATATGCAGAACTTTGGTGTCCAGCCGCGGATTGTGCTTGACGCTGCTATTCATTGTTTGCACATAACTCTCAATCTCCCCACAATGCGAGTAGCAGAGTTGGCGGACATGATGACCGCTCGACGAGAGGTAGCGCAGTAGGGCATGATTGGCTTTGTAACCGCCCGAGGAAGAAAAGAGTCCCTTTGCCGTTTGGATCAGAAAGACACGCATAGTTTTGAGCCTCTTTTTTGTGCAGAGGTCTCGAAATAGTTATGCGAAGGGGTAAGAAGATGCTGAATTAATAGCACCAGGATAGATAAGTTTCTAGCAGTATGATATATAACAAAACATATCTAGAAAAAGAGGTTAGAAGAGCAAGTAGTATTTATATAGTGATTTCAGCAGTAGATTTTATCTTGTACACAATAGGAGCAAAAGGTCCATAACAGGGCCCTCGCAGGTACGTAGAAATGCGTTAATTTATGTAATAGTTCTCATCACAGGACCTCACACCACACCTTCACAGTGACGCAATTGCGGCCTCACATATTATTTAAATATATTTCCCATTTATTATCAAGACAATTAAAGGCGATTGAGGCAGTATCGATGTAATTGACTATATCATAACTATCACTATTGTCAACAACAGGCTGAGTTCCACGTTTGACGCATTGATGAAATGGCCAAGTTTGGATATAAATTCAAGATGACTTAAGATTTAATCGGTTATGACGGCACTGATAGGATAGTTTGTTTGCTGCTTGAAGGGTGTTTTGAGATGTTTTGTTAGGGTTGAATCTGGCTGAGAGCTGATGCTAGCTGCGCGCCTTGCCTTAAGGGCATTGAGAGCCTTGAGAGCCTTGAGTTTTATTACATGTCTTGTAGAAACAGGTGCGAGAGTGGAAGAGTTTGTTAAAGGATTTATTTAAGGTAACTACGTGATTAAAATATATTTCCGTCTTGATACAACAGATTGTTATTGTTAATATTTTCAAAAACCAGTCATCATGAAGACATATAACTCAAGTTTATATTTAAGCTATAACTATCGCACTATAGATTGTCAAATACAATAAAGAAAACAATAATAACATAA
>JABCJY010000168.1:0-63525 GCA_013184415.1 Fusarium concolor
CTTTCAAGCAAGTCAAGAAGGCGAGAAAGCTTCTTGGTCGTGTGGGCAACATCGGATTTCTGGCCTTGAAATGCCTCGTAGTAGTCGAACAATCCCTGAGCAACTGTGATGCCGAGCGATATGATGCCAACTGCGCTTCCAGCGACGGATAATGGGTCTGCCATGCTGGTGCGTAAGGGGATCAATTGCGCCTGAGTATTTGCGGTGGATGATAGTCGCGAGGGATGAAGAGCGCGCATCACCGGTCCCAGCCGGGACTTCGTCAAACTTTCATGTCTAACCGCCGTGGCGGCATATTGGATGTCAGGCAGCAGTCACGCAGGCCGCCTAACAGGACAAGACCATCATTCTGATAGGCCGATTGAAATGTGCAAGCTGGACGCCTCAAAGAGAGGCTCATGCACGATGAATGATGTGGCAGTTGTTCTTCAGGAATCTCGGGGCGCGAGGAGGCGGGGGCGACGCAGATGAGGCGACACCCCTGGAGATCATCGCGAGGCATTGTTGGCCGAGACAAAGTTGACAGGCTGACTACAGGATGTGCCTTCGCGACGATAGAGGAAACCTGAATCAGTCTTCTGGGTGCAATTCGTTGAGTTAAAGCTTATG
This sequence comes from Fusarium concolor, assembly GCA_013184415.1. NCBI lineage: Eukaryota > Fungi > Ascomycota > Sordariomycetes > Hypocreales > Nectriaceae > Fusarium > Fusarium concolor. Next base: position 610 of record JABCJY010000168.1, read on the forward strand.
GGAGTTCACAGCCAGGGACTTCGTTGTGGTCAGTGACTTAGTGTCCAGTGCGCGTCGCGGGTGCGTTCCGAGCCATGAACAAACGCGGCGGGGCCGGGGCGGGCCGAGACGATTGATCTCAGGATCCATCGTATCCAATGACGCAAGCGCGCTCGCCGTCCGCGACCGAAATCACCAAACTTCCGCAATCACCACATCTTCAGCGAACCAGCTTATATAAGCGTCTCCGTGATGGTGGGTGGAAGAGAAAGGATGTAACGCAAAGCAGATGGGCTTAGTTGTGTCTCGCAAGCAAGCTGCTGAGCTCTGCTTCTGCTCATCCATCAAAGTCAGGCAATGCTGCTGCAAATAAGACCCAGAGAGGAAAAGCCGGTCCGCCTCACTTTTCGATTGGGTGTGGTTGTTCATGCTAGAAGCTAGAAGGAAATACCCCCTCGTCCCTTCAGGCCAACCTCGGGACGGGCCATTTCGTCAAGTAAAGTCCAGAGCGATCAATAACACCATCACCATTGTGACTTCCTAACCTAAGACCCGGGGATCGTTGCGCCTTCCTTGTCTGGGGGAGAAGGTGTAGCTACTGCCTGGACGCTGCTGAGGAGGACTAACACTGACACCATGGTTCAAATTTGATGACCGCTCTCGAAATAAAGGCTCAATGTTTGCCGTAGCGCGCAAGCTGAAACATCCCTGCCGAAAGTGTGGTGTGCCGATAGCATCTAGGCAGCCTAGAAAAAGAGACAGAACCGTTTTAAATCTTTGTTTAGGTTGTAAAACGGTAGGGATAGTCACACGGCAAGTTTGGTAGCTCACTTCAGGCAACAAAAGCAAATTCTGCAGGACTTTTGCCCTGCCCTCGTGGGTACTACAGCTAATCAGAGATTCATACTGCCATATTCATCCACCAGCCTAGGCATAAGGATGAATTATTTTTGGTGTTAATTTTAACGCAAGAATTATCTACGTAGATGGAACCGACGTCTGATAGCAAATAATAGTATTTGACTTGGGCTAGTTCTAAGATCTAGGCGCGGACCATTGGCGGTTGTGAAATTAAGTCGCCAAGCTTGGCAGCTGAAGCTACCTCGATTAATGATGGCGTAATTGGTGTTCAATGGGGATTTGCCTTGTGTGCGAGCTGCAGGGTTAAGTAAGGTAGGCTGTCTTAATCCGATGAAGGAGTAGCACTCGTGTGATCTAAGCCAATTAATAAAGTGAGGCGAGGGGCAAATACAGGTACTCAAATCTCGAACCTTAGATTTCATTTTCAGTCGCGTCTAAATCTAATCACGGTTAGATTTGAGAGCTTAGTGCTGACGCCAAGGAGCCTTGGTCCAGGAGCTGAAACCAGGGCTATTGATAATGGAGGGGAGTGGAAGTAAGAGAAGGAGTGGCAGTTTTTGTTATGGCGTCACCACGTTTACGACCGTTTGCAACGGTGTGACGGTCGTTAACGGTCGGAGTCCAGAACGGTGGACACCATAAGATTTTGGAGCCGGTTTTCGGAGTTGTTAGATTTCAGACAAGAATCCCCTTTGCCCCTACTCTCCACAAAGAAAACAAGGCTCCTAAAATTACTTGCGTGCTCCTCTGCTGTTGATGATCTCTACACAGATTGACAAACTTTTTTCGTCTCACTCAATTATAATATAATTCCCCCATGAATATGGCTTGATGGGACCTAAGCTTGGGTGCAACGCGCTCGTGTTTTGGTGCTACGATCGGTCTCCGCTCGGACCTCAAAAGGGCTCGGCTAAACGTTGGTGGCGCATAGCCTTGGAGTTTCTCTGATCATTTCATGAATTGCTACACTATTCAATTTAGGCCCTGATTCCGATGGCATTTGACCGTCAACATGACGCGCCACGCGTTTCTTGCACCCGTTGTTCGTCGCCTTGTTTTGACTGGGCCACTTGAAGCAACGCGAACGCGACGTGACATAACTCCTACTTTTTCCATTAGCGAAAACAACTCGGCTATCCCTCAACCTCATGTTAACGACTGAGATGTTCAAACTCCTTCACCCACCAACGCCTTGACATGATCTTACCGATGGCACCTTTTCCACCGTAGCAATTGCAACATGTCCCGTTCAACATCGAGAACAACCAGCCGACTCCCAAATGCCTTGTGATACCCAATCCTTCCGAACAACCATTGACATAACGATCGCGCGACCGACTGACCGGCTGACCGACGGATAGTATAAGGATGCGCTACGCTTTACTGTTCGAGCTGCCATCATGTTGACAATGGCTACGATGGCTCAATGCAGTGGCGCGATGGGATAAGAGACCGAACTCAGGAACCTCCTGCCGGTTCCGCCAGCACACCTACATTGCAATATTCCACCTTCCACCATAAGTCCAGTCAATGAGCAACGAGCTGCCATATAACACTCGAATCTCGCCAACATGTCTGCGAACGCGACCCGTAACAAAGACTGGAACCACTGCTGCTACCGTCGTCGCTGAGACCCCGGTCGAAGAGCCCGGCTCATACGGAACGTCGCAACGCAGCCACTCAATCTCCCCAAGAGTGAGCTCCCGCACGGCCGACCTTACATATACTACTCAAGAGATCAACTCTCTGTCACCGCCGTGCGAACCGCTTTTCTACCCTAAAAGGAGCCCGGTATCGTTTCCTTCTTGGGCCCCGAGAACCTGCCCAGAAGGGGGCTTCGTTTCCCTGACATGGCCTGCGAGTAAGACTGCTTCTTGCAGGATTTCCCAGTTCATGAGACACGGGTATGGTCAATGGCAGAAGGTGAGGGTGCATGCGTTGAAGGGGCGCCACCGGCATATTGGCTCTGAGGATGAGCCAGCGCGCTAGGAGCAGCGCCAGAGCCTTTGTTACCACCGTTCCATCCATCAACACGAGCAGTGGGATCAGCCAGTTGTCAACCGCTATTGGAGCAATCACCTAGTCGAGAACCAGCACTATTGAAGCCCGCGCTCCCGAGTCTTTCAACATCCCCGTGGACGCCCACTGACTTGACCCTGTTTCACAGTCACGATCGCCATGCTCGCCAAGACACTTCATCTCCCTCATGCCATCGCATAATGCACCAGCCTTGTTACATTCACCCGCAGCCTGATGGACTCTGGGGTTTATTTAGCAGCCTTTCATCACCCTACCTTCATCGGCACCTTTCCGAGACCGAATCAACTCTAATGCTCGTCTATCCCTATTCACCAACCTGTCCCGTCGTGGATTTCTGGAGCGGTCCACAGTCCTCGTGGACTTCTTGCGAACCATGATGGAAATCCGCAGGTTCCCCTTAGCATCACCTCGAAGCGGAGGACTCTTTGCACAGCATCATGCCGAGCGAGCTGTTTCACGGCTCTCATGACATTCCTTCGAAATAGCGACAAACCCATGATGACCTTGGCGCCACTGGTATCGCGATAGCCCTCGCGCAAATAAGCCATTCAACGACGAACCAATTTTCGTGAGCTGCGGCGGTTCGGGCGATGACGGGATTTGAGCGCCTTGATGATTCATGCTCCTGTATAACAATGACACCCCTCTTTCTCACGCCCTTCTCCACCTCAACAGCGTTAAGCTACGCGGCGCGAACAGCATCAAAGGGTCTCACTGGTGGCTCCCTCCTCCTTTGCGACAACAACACCAGCGAGTTTCAGCGACAGCCTCGATACGTCCTCCTGGTACCTTTTCTCCGTGCCCTCGGCCACCTAAACTCGACCCAGCTGCCCGTACTCTTGCTCCTGGCTGTCACATGGTCATGGATGGCTTCCTTGTTGGCCAAGAAAGCAACACGGTGCTGTCTTGATTGAAACCGTACCCTTAGTCGACGCTTTCAACCTCTCCAACATCTCGCGCATTACTCTCGATTACGATACTTTGCTCGATTCTCTGGGGGAACCCTCGTTGACGTTACCATCCGCCTCCACAGTTCAGTCTTGAGCCTGAGCCTTTACCTGAGGACATTTGCAACCATGAGCACGACACAACAACTCTGATGCTTTCTCCCATGTAGATGAGGTCGTCAATACTTGACACTCCAGATGCAGATCACAAGCTCTTCATGATCACGATCACGATCATGATGAGCAGCACGAGCATGAGCAGCGTGCTGACAGAAAGGCCTCTCCAGAGCGGTCAAAAATTCATTTGATGAAATTAAATCCGACAACTCGCTCTAATCCGATGCTCTTGCCACGACAACAAAACCCCCTACCATTTTCAGTGCACAGGTAACACCTGCACCGGCATAATGTGCATCCCAGACAACGACTCCCAAGATGGTCGAGAGCAGTATCACCAGTCCAGCTTGGGCGCCAGCTCCCAACAGCAAGGCCATACAATCAATACACCTACATCTTCTCATCCATGATATCATATCCTCGCATGAACAGTCAGTAGTGATACTTGTGCATTATTCTCCACCTGATTTCAATACTCAGTTCAGGACCGTCAACAGTCATCCTCATGGTCGAACCGTAAATCCTCAGTATGACTCCCGCTACCCTTTAGACGGCCGCCACTGCGGTCAGAATGGGCGATCACAGCGGAATAAAACGGGACCGGTCGAGGAACAGCGTGAGCCCATATGTTCGCCTACTCAGACGTTTTGGTTTTCTTCAACACTTGCGGGAGGCATCAAGGTCGCCCGGCTCTTGGAGCGCGAAGGAAGCGCTATGAAGTTTGTTTAGTCTAGCCGAATTGTCAACCGTGGAAAGGGAGGAGGCGTATTTGACTGGAGCGAGGATTGGCAGTCATTGCCTAGTCTGCATTTTGGTCTGGCTGTTGAACGTGGTGGAGGAGCCATGAAGGAGTGGCGGTACGATAGCTTCATATCTAAGAGGAAGGACCCTATAGGGCGCCAAGCACCAATGGTTAATCAGAACTTAGCGACTCTCCAATGGCCGAAGACCTTTTCACTAACGTAAACCTTGTTGCACTCATCATAGAGATGCAAAGCCCGAAGGGGTCCTTCTCACTACGTTCAAAAGTCACTCTTCAATAGCTGCTTTGCCTAGCTGGGGGGAAGCTATTCGTAACTCAAAGCTCGTTCAGGCAAGCCGTCTGTGCCGGCCTTGTTCGGAGATGCGCGAAGAAAGCACAATCAAAGAAGCAGGACCGCTGCGGCGACATTTTTACGCCTGTATCACGGCCTCGTCACGTCCATAGAGATAGCTCCTCTTCGTGCCTTGGCTTCAAAGGCATCCATTATAATGCCTTCAGCCGCTGTCTGCGAATAGCCTCACTCAGCGGAAGGAAAAGCGGCCTGCAATGACGGAATGATGGCGTGAATTTCCACATTGTTGCGACTTTCAGAGATGGGTGTGAATATTAGTACCTTTGATCTGGGAAGTTCCTATTGAATGATGCCCTTGTCTACCATACGATCTGCCGCACGGGTCTCAATAGAAGGGATGCTTTCTACGAAAAAGCAAGCCGCTGGACCAGGATACGGAGCTATTATGAGCTTGTACAAACTTTTCGACTGAACTGTCCGATCTGTCGTCATGAGTTATAGACCGAATTTTATAGCGATCAATACATGTATCGTCGACTGAGCAGCCCGAGACAATTATAAAGATAGTCTCCAAATGCCTAAAATTGGCGAGAATTGTGAAAACATCGACTAATCTAATCCCTAACTCCTCAAAGAAAGCGATATGCTGGATACGCGGAACCATCATTGTAAGTCGCGTTTCGTCCATGGAGCCAGATTTTAGCTCTGCTAAATCAAGCAGCAAGAAGACTATTCGAGATAGGCAGAGCTTGATAGATGCGCATTGGGAAACAAAACTTATAGTTCTTTCCTATTCTGAGAAGGTCTCTTTACAGGATAACGCGATACTATACGAACCTGCTCGCTGGACCGTCTCTGAAGCACAGGATAGTCCATTTTTTGAAGAGCACATCACGTCTAAGCTGAGGGAGACAACAGACATGGCCGTGTTCCTTAAAACAATACCCCATATCTGTACTCAGAGGTCGATAGGTAGAAAAGGAAAAACGCAGAACGACATGCGGTTTGGAGCTCCCTAGGAGGTTTTTGTGATGGCTACTTGATGGTCGCACATTGGAAATATCCGAAAGTAATCCGGAAAGGGAATTAATAAACACAACACCAAAATTAAGGGCAAGTAGAGAAAGAAAATCAACAAGGATCACAGTCTTTTCAGTAGTTCCGGTTACAGTTAAAGTTCCTATTCATAATAAACAAACCAGCACGATCAGCAAAAACAATACAGCTCTCTTATAAATATCAGGAGTACAGTTTTACATATGTAATAGAGCCCGCGAATTTCCTTTCGTACCGTTCCGTCGTCGCCGTGTCTAAGCAGCAACTCCATGATCTTCTTGCCAACGCTATCCAGATTGCGTATAAATACTTTACCAAGGTCAAGAGATGTGTTTAATGCACAGATAATCAGCTCAGTTTCTTCTAGCCAAGGACATCACAAATACGAAACGTACCCAGGTGAGAGAGAATGTAAATGCATGAGTATCATAAAAGAGCACCATCATGGCTCGTATAACCGTGCTATTGACCAATCGGTTTCGGCACGAAGGAGAACATCATCTTTGTATTACTGCATAACCACGCTCTATTCGATTGATGATGAGTGGAGGGAATCCAACGTTCTTTCAGGTGCCTTCTTGCAATCGTCCCCCGATAGACCGAGTTGTCGAGTCGCTGAGGTCCTCTTTCTTCCAGGTATAGACTGCAGATCTGTTTAGACGGCCACTGTTTTGATATACTAGCGTATGTCATTGACTTCATTTCCATTGCGTGTTTACCTGGCCACTGCGTAATAGGACTTGAGAGTGCGGTGTCGAGTTGGGCAACATATCTGATGAGGTCGTGATCACCGAGAATAATTCACTTCGACAGTCGAAATCACGACCTTTTACTCATTGGTATGATCAGCATCTCTCTCTTCAAGTCACACGGTCTCGAAGCTTTGCAAATTCAGTTCCTCGACCACCGAATCGACGTGGAGACGCTCAGATTGAGTTTTCGGACGGCTTCTGGAATTGAGACTACGATGAGGTCTTACGTAGATGATAATCACAAGAACTCTCCACCACCTTGACCCCATTCAAACAGATTCAAGGAGTCTCTTCCCGTGCTGTTGAGCTGTCGTCGAGACTTGCAGCTTCAACTACTCTTTGAGACGACATCACCGGAGCGATAATGAAGAGACTGCCTATCTTGTAGCCGTAATCTTGGTCCAAGAGTCTTGGACAAGGTAAGGTCTAACACATCCTTCGCTGTCTCTTCGCCGGTGGCGGCGCTCTTATTGGGCACGGGAGTCATGAAGACTTGCCCCTTAGACATCTCGTTAATCTCGATGGAGATCTACTTCCATGAACGTCATAGCCTTGGAGGTGACTGCCCTCTTAATGTTGTCGATCATGATCGCCTGCGAGTGTCTTCTCGGACTGGGGGCAGTTGATCGCACCGATGGAAGGGACTGTATTCCTTATATCCTCCTGTCCTTCGAGCTCTCTCCGCCCGTCTTGTCAGGGCTCGCAACTCCCCCTTCATCGTCACCCTACTGTCCAAGGTCATCATATTTGTTACGAGGGTGCTCAAGTCGTCTTCTAATGTCTCGATGGGTTTGACGAACGAACAGGCAACACGCCACTTCATGCATAAAGACAGCAATCACAACAACTGCAAGACCCAAGAGTAACCTTGGAGCTTCTTGACTGGTGCGATGCTTAAGCTGGGCCATCGAGAATAAATGGGTTGTCATTGTGTCTCGGAGCTTAAGGGAAACCGATGCCTGGTCTCTCAGCCATCTTGACCTCATCGAAACCTGTTGAATAAACCCTAGGCGGAGTTATTGGAAGTTAGGAGTCGAGGGACCCAGCTAAAGATAAGTCACTGAAGAACTACCCCAGGTTCATGAACTTTTACAAGCTCGGATGTCTTTGATTCCATACCCAATTCAAGCCACAATCCATATATAGTACTCTGAGGTAGGTCAAGCACGAGGGGCTTGTTAAGATGCTACGCTTGGGAGAATCACGCGAAGGTCAAAAGATGGGTTGAATGGCAAAGAAACGTACCGCACACGGAAAACACCGATGAAGGAAGAAAAAAGACCAAATGGCACTTGTAGATAGCCTCACGTAGTTTGCTTTCGTGGCTGTAGACCATGCTACGAGGCGGTATAGCTCTGTAGGATCATCACACACATTAGTTCACTCTTCCTAACAAGCCACAACAGATTCCTCCTAGAATAGATATGTCTGAGGATTTAACGTACGGTTGAATTCGTTGGAACAGTGACAGCCCATATAGAGAGTCGGAACAGCATAACAGAATATTGATTTCAGATACAACAATGCGTGTTGACCACCAAGTGGTCTATCCTGATTTGGAAGTCTCCGATCCGTATGCCTTACAATCTGGCGATCCCGAAATGGTTCGTTCGTTGTTTTGACCGGACTTTTCCGTTTTGCGCTTTGCTGCCCCTGCTTGATGCTTCGGTAAGAGGATCTTCAGAACAAGATAACAGAAATGAAAATCTTCTATAAGGAGGTAAAGTGTGAGAAAGGTAGAGGGTCAGCGTAGAAGTTCGTAACAATAAAAGGTCTAGGCTTATCCTATGGCATGGCAGGTCCAATTGTGGTGGTGCGAGCCATTGATAAAACCAGCGATTGCGATTCTCAACAATTTGAGCCCCCTTATGGAATTGCTATCACGAGATTCTTCTTTGGTATATAGAAACCAGTTGGGCAGTGTGACCAAGACAGATGAACGAGTGCAACTTCGCCACAAGGCGATATCTGAGATATGGTAGCAGCGATGATAGCGAGCTACCGCTTTAGCTCCCCATTCAAAGGGCTACTTTCGAGAAAATGCTGCATCATCGTGGTTACGGGTCGGTTGTGACGGCAGAGCAATGCCTCTACGGCGAAAAAGAAGCATGTACCCGTAATCGCGTTCACTTTCTTTGTCCTTTTGTTGCTGTGCGGCGATGGATTCCCTTTCAGATCGTGCTGACTTGTTTGCATTAGCCGTTCAGGGCGCATAACGTGCATTTTGACCGTCAGACATTAAGAGTCAAACACAGGGAGATCTGCACTCGGGACACGTGGGATTCAAAATCAGCCACGCCTGAGCACAGACGGTATGAAACGTATGTGAGCAGCCCAGTCGAGTTGCACCGCCTTGAAGAGGATCCTTGCATATTGTACATGATGCACCCTCGGCAGTTTCAATGTAATGTGGGATGTTGTCGATAGCCTGTCGCCTCTTGGCGTTCTGTTTCCAGGCTTCCGAAGCGCCGGCAGCTACCCAGATACCCATCTCACTCACATGAGCTCGAGTGTCTTGTAGCAGTTTGACAGCCCTCTCATCATGGGTCATGCCGAACAACCGCATAGCTACCAGCATAGCAAAGCCGTAATCACCATTGTTCTTGAGAACATTGGCACAATCCCATAAGGTAGATTGATCGAGGAGCGTGTCGCTCATACCGAGTTCAACAATTATTCGAGCAAAGGTATAAGCTTTTGGCGTTTGCCCCTGATCATGACAGAGCTTCATTAGATTCTTGAAGACATTTAGGCTCTGGTCGAGCCAGGCGAGCCGCGACTGTTGAATTAAATGTGATTCCCATTCAGCCAAAATAAGAGCAGCCGACTCCCACAATTCTTCCTTGGTTTCGGTTCTGGTCGCCTTGCGTCCTTTTTCAAGTAGATCTCTGCTTGTCTCGATAAGCATCGTTGATACATCAGTATTGCACCGAACATCGATCTCTTTGCCGTTCAGAGACAATCTGATTGTACGTGGCCAAACAAAATTGTTAACAAAGTCCGTTGCTAAACGCTGTCCAGTACAGGTATCGGTATCAGAGTTGATGGTCATAGAGGTAAGGGCCTGAACCCTATCTCTGTGGCAAAGCCAAGTGATTAGGCCGCATAAAAGCTTATTATCTCTAGGAATGCGCGAACAATGACAGCGTTCCTTTCGGGTAACATTCAATACGAATCGCGGGTCGGATGTTCGGGGAATGATTCGACTCAGTTATTAAACCGAATGGTTTCTGGAGCTTGGGTTTGATTGAAACACCGCTGATGACTATACCAACACCGCATGACTCTTTGTGCACGCGATAATCCGCTTTCTGGCATGCCTTGGAGCAATACGATTGCTTCTTACATGCAGAGCAATGAAAGCCGGAAGGCTTATTGCACTTGTTGCATTTTTGTGTCATCCTTCAAAAGATTTGAATATTGCGACGATTGGGTTAATGGCGATAAAAGAGAAATAGGACAAGGGGAGAAAGGAAAAAAGTGAACCTGGGATGAAGAAGCTTTAGCTACTGGGGAGGTATTGCATATACCAAGCAGGTCTGCATTGCCAGGTATGCCTGCGGTTCCAGAAGTCACAGGCAAAGGGCTTGTACAAGCCACCACAGCTTCAGCACCAAGTATCTATTACCTCCAGGAGTGAATGCATAATATATATGCACAATACAAGCAAGCTCGCGAGGCTTGGTTTGCTATGTAACCTTCAGGTGCTATCCTTACTGATCGCACGTATCGGGAAGGCACTGGACTTCCTGTAGAGTATCAGAAGTCAATGTATAGGTGGTGCCATAGGGCAAATCAGATGGGAGGGTTTGTCAAGCTTGCAAATGGAATAAGATCAAGGGATTGGACTACAGAGGAGATGAATAGCTGGGTTGATCATGACAAGGCTGCTGATCATGAGGCTAACGAGGTGGAAATGCAGCTCATGCAGGATGAGGGACCTTCCTATCCGATCCGGCAAGGTAATCCGATGGCTATAATATCGCGAATGCAGCGAGGAGAGACTATGATTCTCCCAAGGGGCACACAGAGCAGCCAGCCGGGTGCCAATTGAAGTTGAAGGGAGAATGTAATAGGAAAGTGAGGTCTTTATATAGATCGAGAAAGCAGAGATGAATCTAATAATATGTTAGCAGAGATTCAATGGCTCCAATTGATACAGTAACTGCATTTAACTTTTCATGTGTTGATTTGTGTGGCTTAAAGGATTGGGGGATTTTCAATTACTGAGGGATTACCCTGCATGCCGGAACGCCTATACTCAAAAGTCATAGCAGGTATCAGAGCAAGATATCTTTAGTATCATTAAAATGAGAAAAAAAAAGCTGAATCGAATGAGGTATGCCTCATTTCTCATTGATTGCATTTACCTATATTTTTGAGGAGTGTTGATATATTGTAAAGTTAACTTGGTAACCTCAAATCATACCCCGCTTTACCTTACGATCCTCTACATATGATAATAAAAATGCCTACTATTTATTTCTGCTAGGCTGTATCAATTGATAGGATATATATATCATTGGAAAGAGGCAACTTCCGCGTATATGTATTGTGTTACAATTGATTGATCTGCCTTCGTAGTACACAAGTTTACTATTGTAGTTAGAGTCGTGAAATACTCGTCACTTGCATAGGCTAAAGACCTTCCGCCTTACAGGTATTCAGGCTGCTGGAGCCTTCTGGAATATAAAACAAGGCTATTACGTACTTTCACTTCCTCTTCATCATCTCAATCCATTGCCCCGTAGTTCCTTCTCTTACGGCCTGATTCGTCCTGCTCCTCCATGCGTGCCTAGGCTTCCGATTCTTCATCCACTCTCCATTCTGCCTTTCATCCGAGGGTGTAGGTGATTCACTGTGTGCGCTTTCATCCCTTATGATGGTGTTTAGGCTGCTCTTGGGTAAGATTTAGGTCAGGCTTAGGGTATATTATGATGATCCTCAGGCAAGCCTCAGGGTCATGAGAATAACTTTCCAGTGATATTTCTCAGCTGGGAACAGTCTCCTACTAAGTGTACGGTCCAAAGACGCAGTAGCAAGCAAGTGAGGTTGAATGGCTGCTCTTCCTTAGTCAGGGCAGAGAGAGTTACCTCCTCGTACTCCTCGCAAGCTTCTTGACGAGTTCTTGCTTGGTTACCGATGTTGAAGCCGGGCATCCTCGGTCTCCTTGTTCTTCTTCTGGTGTTGCTTGAGAGTCTCAAACTGTGCTCTCGGGGCTTCTCTTGGTCGGTCGTCTCTTCCGTCCCTGTCGGCGTTGGAGCAACATTTCTTGCAATAACTGCCTCGTCGTTGAGAATTTTCTGGTTGGAGGCCATGTTCTCCTGCCTCCGGCGCTCGAAGGCGCTTCTTGGCGTGTCAGTGCCTCTCTCAGGAGGTATGCTTGCTGTTGGCCTTGATCATGAGTGCTCTCTTGTTGGCTTTGATCATGAGTGCTCGTGCGGTCTCTGAGCCTCGTCATCAGGAGGGGGAGTCGCTCATGGTATTTCTTATGGCTCTGGAGAGAGCCTCGGTGGTTTTCTCATACGGATTCCTGTATTTCCTAGAAAGAAATGGTGGCTAGGTGTTGGTCAGGAGCACCTTCCCCTAAGCAGCCGGCTGGCCGCTTTTTCCGCCGCCATTACCAAACACTGGGCCTCGAGTTCGATGTCGGAAGGAGAGTTTTTCCTTCTCTCTTGATTGAGGTATTTCGTGTTCAAATCCATAAAGGATTGCCTAGGTTGTGGATGGCGCGGTGGCGCTGATTAGTTATTCATTCTAGGGCATCACTGGGGTATATCATATTAAAAGAAGAAGATGATAGTAGCCTTGCTTTTATTAAACTATTTACTGGTTCCCCTGCCAATACCACTGAACATATCCCATCCTACTCAAATCAGCCACATGGACTCCTCTATTCTCAATGCAACGGAGGGTAGGCGCATAGTTGGCATATCCAACTGCTGGAGTAGGCCAATTCGCTACAGGGACCCCAACTTGGTGTTGACGGTAGTGGTTATCAGCCTGAACGAAGTACTGCCGATGCCACTGGGGAGTGGTGTCAGGCTGCGCACGATTATCCCGTTGCGTAAGGATATCGTTCCAATAACCAACGTGCCAGGTCCCCTCAACCTGATAGCCATACGGCCGCTGCAATACCTGAACAGGGGCACCTTGGGGAACATGCATGACGTTCTGGGCGAGCTGAAGACCTTGGGGATTACCGGCAAAGAGGGCTGCTGAAGTTGTTGGGTCCGTAGGGCTTGTATTCTGCAATCTCCAACCCTCAAACCTAAAGGGTTGAACCTGCGTTACCGCACGAACAGGCGCCACGGTATTGACAAAGGGCTGAATAGGCCCAACGATGTTAAAATTGGGATGGTTGGCAGGAAGAGCAGGCGTTGCAGTATTATCTTGATAGATCTGCACGACCCGGTTACCGTTGGAGTTGTTTTGAGACATGATAAAGATAGTTGTAGATATGCTGCTTTGTATTTGAACGCTATGTATTGATTGTATTGCAGGAAAGACTCTACAATCCCAGAGAAATGCCTCCCTTTTATAGTTTTCTAGATATCGTGATTCAAGACTTACAGGATTGCAGTTATAAGGCCTTGTACGCCCTTCGCAGCTGGGGCTTGGTTACTGAGTCAGGCGAGGCCGTAGATAGTTAATAGGTTACCTATGATATATATTGAGGGTTCATACAATCAGGAAACAGCGGATTCGGTGATTATGCGTTGTTGTTGAAGATCAAGATTGCAGTATTACAATTAGGAAGCCTCGTGGTTCAGTCGCAGCCTCGTGACTTGTTCTCGGGGTCAGACAATGCAGTATTTGGTCAATGAACCGCCTACTATATATTGAAGGCATACATAATCATGAAATAGCTTCTATTCCTTAATAACATACGAAATGGTGTTGTGATTCAATAACAGCTATGCGTTGAGGCCTTATCCGTATCCGGCTTACATAAGGGCGGCACCGGGTGGTGCGGCCACCTTCAAAATGGATAAGTGCACCGGGGGTGGTGCAGGTATCAGGTCCCTACACTGCGCCATTGCTTACCTCAGCTGACACAAGGTGCTTTCGCTCGCCTCACCGTAACAACCAATTATCACAGCTGGAGAATATTACCGGAGCAAGGGTGACCGTGGAAGGCACCAAAGGAAAGCTCTCCAGTATACTAGTTGAACACGGCTGACGAGAACAACATTACCTGAATTGTGACCCAGAATCCCTATTCTGCGGTTTTTGGTCGAGTAGCTAAGTCGAAGCAAAGGCGAAACTCGTCGATGATGTGACGATAGGTCAAAGTATCGCTACCGAGGGGGTTGAATACGCCAGCGAATTTTTCACCTTTGGGATCCAGCGAGAAAAACAAAGTTCCATCTCAAGGCGCGACGAACTGGAGTGATAGTAGTAACTGATATGATGAGTCGCAAGCATTTGCTATGTCATCTCAATTGATTGATGCCGTGTCAATCGCTTTTGTTTGCTACTGTTGATGTCTGGAGGTCGACGCGTAATCTGGGCGGGGCTAGTGAAGAGATAGCCTCCTCACGATAATTGTCGGGGCAACGTGCTTATGTAACCTTGAACATCCCAACAGACGATTTATCTTGATTAGATGATTAGGCGACAGATAAGTGTTGTTGATTAGCCATCAACTAACTGCCTGACATCGGCAGCCTTATGTGCTAACAGCTTCAAGAAGAGCCTCCCGTCCTGAAGTGGCCTTCTAAACTCTTCGATTTCGCGTTTAGATTATACAGTAGCAAGGTAAACAAAGTTCGTCATTTTTGTAACGGACCCATCTTGGCCTTAGGCCACAACTTAACGCTGGATTGCCAATTTAGACACAATACGCGTTTCCAAGGGTACTAACCAATAGCGCATCTTAGGGTTTTGAAAGTCTGGCCACTTCAGACGGGATGGCGACACTCATGATCAACAAGTTTTATTATCAGAGATACCTCTGGCTCCACGAAAAAATATGTGACCCATATGTAGCTCTGATATCAGAACTTTGATTGGTCAGTATCTAGTCAATTCATCCGAGCGCTTCTCATTGGCCTACTCCTCGAGAGGCGCTCAGCATCGCCTTACTACGCGAAACGCGTCAAGGAAACGCGCTTGTCTAGACATGCGCCGCTCCCGCAGTAGGTTCCTGCATAAATTATTTGCCCTACTACAGAACAGATCTATGCTTAACCCCAGTTGTTAGCGCCTTGCCGGACAAAAAAGAGCCACCACAATTGGTCAAGGCTGAAGTGATATCTGGTAGGAGACTACCATCGACTCTGTGGACGGCATGAAAGCCGGATTCTCCTAACTTTGGCTCTTGTGTAATGCCATCGCTGGATGGTGGCTTGCTTAGATCTATCTTGCCATTCGCCCTCATACAGTCTAGTGGAGAGTTTCGGGGAAAACAAACTGCACTCTTGATAATACTTTGACACGTTGAGAATGGAGCTACCATCTATGAGAGACTTGTCTCAGTAATGACATAACTCTTCATTTCAACCTCGGCCGTGCTTTCTTGAGCTTGCTACGTTTTGACATCTATCCTATTCCCGATTCGCATTCATTACATCGGGAATTTGCTTGATAGGTTAGGAAGATCCTTTAGCATCCGTTTTTTTTTTTTCCGTCAAAACCCTACGGCTTGGTCCGAGAGGCAGCATTGGAAACTCGCAGAACACAATATACGTGTGTTGTAATGTGGCCCGTGGATGAGAAAACCACGTCTCTCGTCTCGGTAGTCCATTGATGATTTGGGTCTTACCTGTTTGCTTCGATATCAGAGCCTCAGAGGATCTCGTACAGGAGCGCAAGAAGCAACTCCTCCTCAACCAACGGTGTCTCCCAGCGAGCAGCTAGCCAACGCAGTGGCTGCGTTGCAAACACAACCAGTCTTGGCAGCTCCTTGTCCGCTATCAACAGAGATAGATACTACTCAAACTAGCTCTGAAGTTTTGAGGCGTCCACATGCAACACAGCTAGAGGCAGTTTTTCCAAAACCCCGGCTTCGGCAACACCCCCGATTTGTTCCCTGCACCAACATACAACCCCGACACTCGAGCATTTTTTCACATCATCGCTTGACTCTGACTTTGTGGGCCAGATCACGCCCTGGTCGTGGAACATGCAAGGCGAAGGGGTTGGAGCGCTCTCTGCTCCTGAAACCACTGATACAACACCTCAGAGTCTATCCATTGAAGATGCATGGGACCAACGAAGACAGACCAACTTTTTCGCACCGGATTTAATGGGTGTTCAGCAGGAAGAGGACATCTGTCCTGTTGTAGTTCCAGTAATGCATGAGCTCGATGAACATTGGAAATCCCTACTCGAGCAATTCTTCCCAAACTACCTCGCTGAGCAATTCTTCTCAAACTACTACGCTGAGCAACTCCGCCAACTAAATGACAAGGGCTTCAGTGACTTTCTAGATAATGTCGAAGCTCTAGTAAAAGTTGGTGGAAGTGTTGAGAATGCCATTGAATATCTCGAGAAGAAGAAACTGGAGAATCTGTCTAACATGTCATGATAGACCCATCAAGCCAGCGATGCCGACAGCAAGACCAAAGGTCTCACCAGGCATGGGCGTTTGTGGTCTAAAGTCTGGCGCCAAATATTGTACCCGTCGGCTCATGTGGGGGGTAACCCTTTTTTTTTTTTTTTTTTGTGGGCAAGACGCAGTGGATTAACGCGGGGAAACTGCAGCAAATTGCCAAGACAACCAGAAGAGCCTACTACTACTACGGAGGATGTCATCAGCTGGTCAGCCATGTGATATCTAGTTAGGAACAGCGATTAGACTAAGCGTTATGAAGGAGTATATACGTCCACTGGACGCTTAGCAAATGTCGTTCTTGAAGGGAAACGAAGCTCTCGTGAAGGTTTTCGGCTTCTCGCCTGCGGAAAGGGAGAGCATCTAATTTTTCCACAGTATTACTTCTTGCTTGCGCCAGTTAAAATTGGGCAAGTAGCTGATCAATGCGACTTCAATATAGCGCTGCTCCGAAACGTCACTTCTTCACCTTCTCAACTTACCCTGAACCTCGAAACCAAAGTCACTTTTCAACGATGCATGTATCCCGAGCGGTGACACTCATGCATGTAGTTACGCGCGCGATAACTACTCAAAGCTCAATTGTACGACGCGTCACTACCCAACATGCAAGAAAAAAACATGATCAATCAGTTTGGACCGGAGGATAGTAGCTTTTCACGCATTATGGCATAACTATTCAATGGGAAGGCTGCTAGCCACTGCAGTGCTACGCAGCATACCCCTGGAACTGAATGAGATATGAGTCAAATACCCCACTCGCCATGACCAATCCTGAACGTGGAGCCTCAAAACTTTTGAGGCTCAAGTTATATCGGAACGACGTCCATTGTTGGGCCTATTATGGACGTCCGCCCAGAGTAAAATGAATGCAATCAATACAAAAAACTAGAATTGGTTTCATAAAAATTGAAACCGGACCGCATAATCATCATTCGACCTGTTGCCTTGCCATTTCCTTGTCGCCGCCCATCATTTCCTTTTCTGCCATCTTTACGCTCTGCCCCTGATGAAGCGAGTATGTTCAAGCATTGGGAGGTGACAGTATCACTGCGAAACCAAGCGCTGTCGTCCACGGGCATAATGATGTATCAAGTGCTGGCCAACGTTGCAGGGAAACCTGGAACCAACTTGGATGGGGGCTACCTATCAGCTGAAGTCTTCCAGCCGCTCTCGACCCTGTTATCGATGTAAGCTCTTGAAAGTCTTGAGACAAAAAAAGTCTTCAACTCATACTTGTGCCTGATTTCTATTTTGACACGTCTCGGCTGCGTGTGGCTTGCATTATCACCTCTGAGTCGTCAATTGAATGAACATCAAAGGATGTTTCGACAGGGATACAGAGCCTCACCGCCATGCAAAACATGGTTTCACAAATTAGTATTGGCGAACCTCTCATTAAACACTGAAGACGCCTGTGTTTCAAACCCCCATGTTCCATGGTCATATTTCTTTCTGGAAAGAATCATCCTTGGAGAGCAAGACGCTTTGTCGTGTAGACTCTGCCAGAATGCTACCAAAACTGCAGCATTTTGTTCGTTGTCTGACGCCCGAATAGCATATTCCGATACTCAAACGTAGTTAGAAATTGTATATGCTATTTGTTTTGTTGTATTTGAGGTGGGCGCGCCAAGAAAACAAAGTTTGTAGTGCGAAGCATGGATGTGGAGTTCGGAATCCAACCAAGGTCCCTTGCTATTAAGACCTTATCATAGACCCTTTGGCCATTTCACTTTATTATCCCCTTGGATAAGTAGCATACGCTAGATCTGTACGACGTCCGCCGACATCAGATTGTTGCCAGTCGTTTGACGCTGAGAGAGTGATAAGTCAAGGGGGACATACATACTACGCGTCGAGGCTCTAAACTATAATGATAAATAGAGCACAGCAATTCAACTCTTGTAAAGGATAATAGACGTTATCTTCAGTGCCTTACGAACACTAAAAGGTTACCAGACTGGAGTTTTCGAGGGGCAGGCTCCTCCCAACGCACAATATTAGATTAAGGATTGCTTTTCACGATATCACGTCCATCCTTGTTTCTCATCGTGGGAACGCATTCAGACGCAATCAGAAACACGAACACATCCGTGAATTACCGTAATATAAAGAACATCGGCTCACCAGGACTCTGAGCTGGCTATTTAATGGCGACTGGAAACCTTCTTGTGGTCTCGCGTCTTGCAGCTTCCCTCACCAAGCTGGTTTGGAAGACCTTGGGGGAGTTAGTATAAGCGGGCACTATGAGGAGGAATACTTGGCTGACGGTGAAATGACTACTATTTGAGCCAAAAGCTAGAGGATAGGCAGCTGTGAGGTGGCCTGCGCATAATTCTTAGCTGGGGGCAAACACGCTCTGTATAAATTCTCTTACGCATCAAAGATAGATGACAGCTCCTGCCATAGAAGGGAAGGGATCCTCATTATTGGGTTACTTGATGAAGACGAATATAGATATTTTGGGCTTAACGCTTGGGGCGGAGGCAGAGGATGGTGCCCTATGCAGAGCTTGGAGTATTTGACGGTACCAAACATCGAGTCTCTATGAAAGGAGACTACATTTCCCGCTCGAGAAATCCCTGACAGTGTTGTGATGTGGCCGCAGATGCAGTAGGGGTCTGCCTGTGCGAAGGAAGGGCCACTTGGATGAGACGTACACGAAATAGTTAAATAACAGCTCTCACTCACCCACTCAAATTGCTCTCAAGTCACATACGAGTCCCTTAAAATTCCTCAGCTCAAGAAAGGTGGCATCTGAAAGCTATTATCTTGTCGATCACAAAATAGCCCGCGGCGTCCTCAAAGACTATAGTGAGTTTCGTTTATTGTCCCTGTTCTGCAAAACGCATCTCTAACAAGTCAAGCTCCGTATAAATCAAGAAACAGGAAAGATATAAAAGACTCACTCAACCTGAAGTATCACCATGTTATTCCAGAGAATGTTGATGTATTCTACCGCACAATGCCAAAACGCGAAAAGTAGAATATTGTACCGCTCTCTGCAAATGAGGTCAGAATGGGTTTTCGAGCGGAATTGAAAGTAGATTAGTGAATCATTAAGCTTCATGTACATGCAGGCCCTTGGGCTATAGATGTGGTAAGGATCTGTGTTGCAACAGAGTCAGCGGTGAGGGTAGAGGTGTTGTATCCCTGAATAGAGCGGTAATATAAGTTACTTGGTTGCCTTGTGTAGTGACCCAACATCAACACCAACTCACAATCCCTACCCATAACGCAGATGACCGAGGACTTGTGCCGCTTCGTCTCAAACACCTCTACTACGGCGTCTACATGCAGGCCGTTGAGCTGCAACCCCTGGAGTTAAGTGATGTGGCTGCAGAGCCTGACTGTAAATAAGACTCTGGCGGTGAGATCTGGATATATAAGGAGCCTGGGGTACTGAGATCAATGGTGCGATTTAGCAGATAAACATCACTTTCAATACCTTCTCCTCTTTCAAAATACATCAACCCACAGGTGAATCCCTCCAATGTGGTCTGTACCTTCCAGTTCTCTAATATTCTCCCTAGACTCGTTCTGTCTCCCAAGCAAAACCAACAAAATGCAAGAGCGCAATAACATTTACAAAGGAGGAAATGAATTCAAATGGGTGTTAAGGGAGCTGGAGCCTGAATATATTTTATGTCTTATGCTGCTTACAGCATCGCAGCTGTTTTCCGTGTGGTTCTTGCTGTTTTCCGCGGGGTTGATGCGCAGCGCCTGACGTGATGGCCCCGCGGGCAAGGTCAAGTGCAACACCGTGCATACAAGTTGGTCCGAGCATCCCCGCGCGCTCGCATCTCCTGTCGCAAGCAATAGGTACATAAGTAGCATGGTGCTCCCGTTATAAAGCCCCGCCATCAACGCAAGGTCACATCCGCTTTGCACAGAGCCGCCCATCTCAGCGACACAATGTCCACATCCAACCCTCCTATGCCAAAACATAACTCATTAGTCGAGCGACTGGGGGAGCTTTCTTCATCCCTCAGTGCACTATATTCCGCGCTCTCTGATGATATCTCTCAAATAGAGCACCAACCGCGTTCCCAGTCAAGTAGGCAAACGCGTTCCCAGTCGAAAACGCCTTCCCAGTCTACCGAGCAAACGGAAACCCAGTCTACCGAGAAAATAGCTAAGCGACGCGAGAAATCGGCTTTCGATCTACTGCTGCAAGTCTTGCATCACTTGGATGGTTTGAAGGTTCAGTTGCAAGCAATAACACGGCAGGCGAACGAAGCCCAAGCTCAAGACACCATCGATGAACAAGTCATGGAAGAAGCGACGAGTAGTCTACAAATGGACACTCGATCAGATACTGGCGAGGTCGCAACCACTACACCAATCGGAATCCCTGAGCAAGAGAGGTCGTCCCAATCTCAGGCAAGCGGAGCTTCATCACCGACATCCGACGACTAACCGCCCATCGGGTCAGAGGATGTGGCCGTCCAGTCAGAGGGCGTTGACGAAGCCGTGGGTGCACTGGCGCCGAGCAACCAGCATCTCAGTACACAAGTCCAGTCAGAAGCCTCTCCAGCGCAGCACACACAGATGCCGGAGGACCAACAGCCCGTCGAACCAAAACTACACCAAGACAAAGTCAATGGGTCAACCTGAATACGAGAGCCTCTGACGGCAAACCCATCATCATTGAGCCTGGCAGTAGCTGTGCCTGTAGCATCTCCATTGGTGAGCGAACCACTTTGGGCGTTACGATAGATAAGGGAAGAGGTTGGATGCGTATTTCTTGAGTAAACTGGATGAATGGAGTACCGGATAAAGATATACTTTTGATAGAGTACATACGTCAATTGATTGCCGGCTTTGAGCGTTCCAAGAAGGTTGCCGAAGAAAAGCAGAAGAATGAGGAAGTGATCAAGCAGCTAAGTGGCTAGGACAAGCCTCAGGTTTCGTCAGATACAACACGAGCAGACAACTCTGCAGACTAGGTTGTGCAGGCGGAGCAGATGCTGATAGAGACGCCAGATATGACGGCAGCCATCTTGCAACTTCCTGAACGCCTAGTACTGATCGTATCCGTTTACGTACTGGGGCGAGACGACGAGGCGTTGCAAGGTGCCTGCAGCCTGCTACGTCAGGTCATTTCAGACACAAGAAGACAGGTCGGTGGGCTGCTGGATGTGGTAATTGTCAGAGACTTCAACCAACACGACCAATTATGGGGAAGGAGACGAAATATCCTTGACGAGGCAAGGCGAAGCAGA
Organism: Fusarium concolor; assembly: GCA_013184415.1. NCBI lineage: Eukaryota > Fungi > Ascomycota > Sordariomycetes > Hypocreales > Nectriaceae > Fusarium > Fusarium concolor. The sequence goes on from JABCJY010000168.1 coordinate 22,198, forward strand.
TCAAATCATCAACCTTATGACCGAGTTTGATCTAACAAGCCTGCTTCCGAGAGGAACCAAGACGTGGAGTGGCGGCGATTTCGAGTCAACGGTCGACCTAGTCCTTGTTTCGGCAGACCTAGCGTCCTTGACTATCAAGTGTATGATACACAGCACAGAGCACGGATCCGATCATCGTGCTATCCAGACGGAGTTCGGCGTCTCTGTTCCGATGCCGCAAGCCCAGGAGCGAGTTTTGTTCAAGAACGCACCATGGAAGGAAATCAACGCCCGGATTGCCTTGGCGTTGGAGCCCATCCCAGAACGAGGCACAGTACAGCAAAGCACGGACAGGCTCATGGCGATGGTGCTAGAGGCAGTTCGTGCTCTGACACCCAGAGCCAAGCCGTCACCATCTGCAAAGCGATGGTGGACGTCAGACTTGACGCAACTTCGGCAAACAAACATACACTGGAAAACCCGTACTAGAGCATTGAGACGTGTAGGACGAGCATGCGAGGAGCCTGAGGACGCGGCGAGAGGAGCAGCGAAGCAGTATCACGACGCCATCAGACAGTAGAAAAACACGCACTAGAACGAGTTTCTAGCCGACAACGACACCATATGGCAAGAGTGGACATGATAGTTATGATGGCGTCGTCCAGGAGGCATCTGTTGGCATACCACACGCTAATGTCCAAGTGCTTTCCTCGGGCGATGCAGCGCAGAAGCGCAGAGCAGATGCAAGGAAAGTTCGGGAGGAGGAAGCAAAGAAGGAGTCAAAGTGATGCAGGATGAATCTACAATTATCAGACCTTTGTACTAGAAGACCTGAGTTCTGTTTGTCTTGAATACATCCTCCATAAACTTTGAGCTCATTCATCTTCTTATCGACCATACCCTGGGAACCTTCGCGCCAGAACCTTGACAACATTGTACTCATGCTGGGAGCCCAGGACGTGCCAAGCTGGGGACAAATTTGATCCCGCACAAGCCAGGACATAGCGTCCACGGACTCTAGACAATGCCAAAACCAGAATGCTTTCGAGTTCCATGTGTCTTCCATGACTTTTGAAAGTGAGATGCTGGTGTTGGCTGCCATTGTCTCTTCCTCTTTGAAAATGCGCATAAACTGTTGCCGAGCCTCATTAAACTCCTCGAGGTGTTCTCCTGCGATCTCGTCGATCTTGCGACTGGTGAGCCAGTAGAGCACGGCCAACATCTCCATGGGCGGAGCCGAGATCCATTCCAGGTCCACCAAACAAGTAACATTCCAGTCCTCATCGACAAAAATATTGCTGGCGTGTAAATCAGTGAACTGCAAGGCAAATGGTCCATTTCGAAACTCCTTCTTGACATATTTATTAGACAATGCCTGTAGTAGAGCTTTCATTGCCATGCCCTTGTGACAGTCATCGATATCAAAAGCAATATTTGGGACACTGAGGAGCCGGTTATCGTGGTATGAAATCATATCGGAAACAAAGGATTCTGTGCATGAGTATGTTTCCGTCCTTTGGATCCCTCTCGATGTACCGTCGTTCTCGAATATCAAAGGCCGGTTCGTCGGCCTGATATAGCAATCGTCATGAAACTGAAAAGACCCTATTCGTGGTTGAGGGACTCGAGCGAGGGAGAGCATCGCGCGTGCTACACCTCGGAACAGCCGTTTCCTGCGGTCCAAATCCTTTGATTGGCAAGACCAGGTATTTGAGAGCATTTGTCCCACGTCGGGGCCGATATGTTCGAGCAGCATGTAGGCCGTGGGTAGATGGTGACGCGACGGATGGAGGATATAGTACGAGAGTATGTCGCGATGTAGGAGAGCGTTGGGGCGACGCTGAAACATGCACAAAAGACGTAGGTACCAAGGGCGGCGACTCTCGTGAGAATACTGGATTGACAATCAGACCGGCAGCGCACAAGCAATTCAGCGTGAGTAAACTTACCTGGCGGTGATCGGTGAAGCCAAAGCCGTAGAGATAGGGTATGCGGACGTCTGTGCAACATTGCTGCATCCAAGCATAAGTTCCAACTTCGCACCTCAACTTCTCGTCAATGGTGCCTGGGTCCTCGGCAAGCTTGTATGGTAAACAGCAGCGCAGTATCAAATTGCGACGAGTCGAACCCGACAATGTCGTGATAGGGATGCAAACATTGAAGCTCCCCTTGATCTATTTCTTTTGAGGAAGGACTTCGCATTCCGCATCCCTCTGTACTTGTCCCAACTGGTATAAACACGACGCTACAGTGCTCACATTGAATGCCCCGGAGAAGGAGGTCTGAAGCAGGTGGACTTGGGCAATGGATCCAAGGGTGGAAAAATCCAAATAATTGGACGTGCATCCCGTTTGCCATGACCTTATTCATCGAATACCTCGAAGGAAATTCCAATTGATGACGCCAGATTCATGGGAGATGGCTGCGGACGCTTGCAGGCGAGGTCAAGGTAGTGCCAGGTCCCTCTTGACCCGTCATACCTTTGTCCAGGCTGCTTCACCTGTCTTTGCCCCTGCCAGGAAGCTATTGACGAAATGCATCTATGAAAACCTCGAGGTGAGAGCAAGCACGGAGGTCATCACGCATTTGACACATCTGGATTCAACAGAATTCAACAAGTTCAGTGAACAGGATATCGATACTACAAACCCGTCACCCGAAACAATCCTCGAAGTGAGATTGTCCATGCTCTATAAGATACTATCACACCTTTCACAACTCATCTACAGTATGCCGCTCTAGTGCATTATTTAAAGGGCCACCTCCTCTTCTAATCTGCCCCTGACTTCCTTCATCGCCATCAATACCCTTACAAGCTTTTCCAAAGCCCACACCATCCTGCTGGGACCCCGTCTCGACTTTGACCCGTCAGATGGAACGTGTCACTATTCCTGGAACTGTGTTTCCCCTTGAAGCCTTTTCTCTCGACACTCCCCATAACCTACTCTACTGTCCCCTAGGTGAGACTCAAGTACCAGTCTCTCTAATAGGACGGGCAGCATTACAAGGCAAAGATGAACTTATATATTATCTTGTTGGTGCTGCAAAGTTGAACAAACTACCCTAGCTTCAGAAAGACTTTAATCGGGCAAGCATCTTCCTGGCCCATGGGCGTCTCGCATGTCACCTCGGCAGAAAAGAAGCTTCGAAGCGATAGTTGAGGAAGCATCCGCTGTTTGCGAAGCGGCAAGTGATCAGTACAATATTCTACGACTGTTCATCATCTGGACCTATACACAAGGTTCGAGTGCCAGACACTGTCGGTAAGTGATCAGTCCGTATTCAAGATGCCTCTTCGAACAGATAGCATGTCGTCTCAAGCAATCAGAATCCCGAACACAGATAGCCCTCGACGCAATAACCTTATTTTGCATCACTAGGCTATTCCTAGAAACCGGGCCACGCACGCGGGTGTCGGACACCCTCGGCCGGCTTGACGCTATCCTCGATACAGGCTATCAAAAAGATGCTCCCATTGTGCTGGGTCATTGCCTTGTGTCGCTTCATCGAGTACCTATTGCATCCGACTTTCTTGGTCGTAGTGTGCACCTAGCACATTTCCTTGGCCAACTCGGGCTACCCCAATTGATGCTTGGAGTTAACGATGGCCACACCGATCTTTATTGGTCTGACCGGTTGCTTAGTCGCTATTCTCATCTGGACGCTCTACATGCCACACACCAGGAAGTTGGGCTATCTGTCAAGCTAGCTCCTCTACAGTTACACCATCAGCCGGAAGGTGAAGCAACTGGCGATTGTATCACGGTTAATGTTGGTAATCAGATAGAATCTCGGAGTCGGGGTTCAAATACCCCGTCCCTACTGGAAGATGAGACGGCAATACAGCGCGGTGATGAAGTGTATGTGTCGAAAATGGCCAACGTGGTTTTGAAGATGGAAGCCAGAAGACAACGTAAGTCAGCGAGGGAGCTGAGGAGATCAGGCGGTTCCCAAGGTCTCAGGGGGAAGTATCATCAACTGCAACAGGCCCGGCGTTAGTACAGCTTTAGCGCATAGGATGGATGAATTCCAGATATTCTCATTTGGAGTTAGTAAAATGATGCAGGTGCCTCCTATTCTTGGTGTATGTAGAATTGTTATAAAGCATATGATTTCCCTGCTTACTTGGGCTGTTCTCCATCACCCAATGTCCTCTACTGCCGCCAATATGGATCTTAGTAAGAGCACAGAACCCGCTTTTCTGATCCATTCCAACCCCTGTTTCATGGCATATCCTCACAATACCAAGTTCAAAATAAATTACAAGGAAGAAGCCAACCTCGCTTCAGGTAATTGTCACAGCCGGTCTGGTAACTACGACAATCGCAAGACACCCACTCCAGAACAACCTTTTACACAAGCCCTTACAGTGAGGATGGATCATCCTCCCCGTGACCCAACAAAGGGCTGGGTTCTTGGTAGTGATGCAGGATCCTGCGATATTCTGCTCGGCGATCATAACACCAGAGGCATCAGCAAGAACCAATTTGCCATCCAAATTAAAGACCAGAGTATAATGTTTAAGAATCTGAGTCGTCATGGCACTAGGATCTTACGCGTTGGGAGGGAATTGCTTGTCGACGACCATCTTCTCGTCGAATTCGGGGAGGATATCGTTGTGAATCAGGGGCCCAATAACCACGCGCAACTTCGATCCCCCCCCAGGCGCTTGTCTCCAGTACTGGACGAGACGTAAATAATCATGGCCCCGATTACACGCTCAAGCAACCCATTGGCGCTGGGAATAATGGAGTGGTTTACTGTGCAGAGCACAAATACACTGGCCAGCTATATGCTATTAAGATATGCAATGAGGGCATCATTCCTCAAAGACTAATATGGAATCATGTAAGTCAACCAGTTCATTCTTGAGGTCTTACTGACACCGGTTCACACAGAATCACATTGTCCAGCTCGACAGTTGGATAAAGTATGAAGGCTCTCCTGCATTGGTCATGGAGTATATCGAGGGAGGAACGCTTCGCGAACACAAGTATGACTTTGACGTTACTGAATCTGTGATTCTCCTCCATCAGCTCCTGGGCGCATGCTCGTATCTTCATAAAGAGGGCTTCATTCACCTGGACATCAAGCCATCGAACATCTTGATGCAGTCTCGATCACCAATGTGTGTCAAACTGGCAGATATGGAGGACGTGAGGCGATCTACGCAGCCTAGCGCTTCTAGACATTTTACGCCTCTCTATGCAGCCCCAGAAGTTTTAACGGGGAAGGAGTTTGATACCAAGGTAGACATCTGGTCACTAGGTATTACGTTTCTTGAGCTTGTCGTAGGGACATACCTTCCAATGCAGAATGGGTGCGATGAGTGGCCCTTCAGAATTCAGCGCTGTCTGTCGTCTCTCCACGGCCCGACCGCGCATGATTTTATCGCAAGCCTTCTGAATCCTAATCCTCAATATCGCGTTACAGCCGAGAAAGCATTGTGTCACAAGTTCTGGGAGCTGGACGAATCTGATTATGAGAATATGAGGCCGGCATATCTGCAGAACTGCAATCGACCCCCTGAAGATGAAGATTGCAGTCTCCAAGACACCGCGACTTGTGAAGAATACTAACTACATTCTATAAATGGAAGGAATGCAACATTTTAAAAAGATATTCAAGTACAGAGAATCCATAGTTTTTGTTATATGGCTTTGCAATAAATTTCCTCTTTCCCTCTTTGCTCATTCCTGACAACTCCAGGAGTGGCCATATCATCATGAGGTCGCGGTCAGTCCAGTCACTCGCAGGTATCAGTCCTTCATTCCTTGCCATGACGTTGTAAGAGTGACCATAGCTTACTACGGCCACCGGGATACCGTGAGTTCTCATTTTCTCCAGCCCTGACGTTTGCCTATCGGGACAAAATCCATCATCATATGACACCACAACTGCGGCTTCCACTCCTCCTGCGATAGCCTCATCAATTTCACTCTCTTCGGTCATAGGATGGATGTACTTGATCTTGGGAAGGCTGGTGGTGTTGTTTGCGTTCAAGTGCCCGATGGGAAATATATTGGGGCTATTATCTGGCTTGTTTTCGATCACTGGCCAAAAGTTGATGATCCTCCCCAGTAAAGACCTATCCCCCGGGAAGAAGATGTTGTTCTGTTTATAACTTCGCCGCGGGAGCATGATCATATCGTCCATGAGGATGATAACTCGATAGAGGAAAGCTGTTGCTGCTGTCCTTATAGCGGAGAGTATGTTGCCAGGTCCTTCTGCGCCATGCGCCGTAAGGGGTTTGATGGCGCCCGTCACCACCACGTTTTTCCTGATATTGTTGAGCCGTATGGTGTGCTCTAAGAACCTGGCCACAGTAGGCATTGTAGAGGTCCCAGTTACAAGAACCAAGCCTGATATGTCTGGCCGTACAAGATATTCCATAACTTTATGGTATATAATAAGCAGTTCTTCAGGATGTATGTTGATACTGTCTATCGACATGATTTGCTCTGTAACCACATCAATGGTTCCCTCCAAGTCTGGCAGGATTGGACGTATCGCGGAGTCGATATGGGAAGCGCCGGATTCGTAATGGGAAGTGTTTGTCGGTGAACATCCCTTACCCAGAGCAGTTCCTCCAGTTGCTATGACGGCAATCTTCATCGGCTTGTGAGTGAAGAAGGCGACGAGGAAGGCCACAACGAGGAAGGCCACAACGAGGAAGGCCATGACGAAGGTGAGCTTCCGGTTCACGATGCCGATTCTTGAGGTGCAGTTATTGTGTTGATGGGATCTGACGACCCTGACGCGACCCTGACGAGTATCTCGACACTCCATCATGTGTTTTAGGGTTCAAAAAGGCTAGCTAACAATGAGTCTCGGATTATTTCATAATTCGAATTGCGTTTTCTACTTACGAGTATTGGAAGGTTGCTGTTGACACTGGCAAGACTGGTGTAGATGTGCAGAGTATTGCTATGTGCAATAAGGGTAAGGTTTATTACATGCAGCGACGCAGGCTAGCCGCCCAGGCTAATGTTGGTTTGCACTTAAAACTCAAAGCTAGACCCTGCTCCCAATTGGGTCATTTCAGTGGCGAGTGATTGTATCACACAGAATTGGACCTGATAAACCTTGTTTCCATGCCCGTTATGCTCAAAATACGTATTATAAGGCTCCCAATCAACCTTTACTAACAGTTCAGCACTTGCCCTCTTGAGGTAGGCGATGAGGTTTGGAAGTACCGTTCGCACAAAACGCGCGAGTCTGGCGAGTTGACTGTCTGTGCTAGTGTGCTGGCTGGCGCCACATTAATGGCCAGAATCCTTGCTTTGTTACAAGACTTTTCCATCGTTGTGTCTCAGCACAGACCCACGACGTATAAGATGTACTACGCGCTAAGTCACGGGACCAGGACCCCGTCACCCCGAGATCCCGTCACCCCGCTTTTAGCCTCAACACCACAACCTTCATCAATTCAATTACCCAAAAAGGCAATATTATATCACGATTTTCATCCCATCTTAAGCCAAATGCCTTCTTATACAGAAGAAGATATGCTTATAGCAATTAATCTTGTTCAAAATTGCCTATCAGAAGTTAAAGCCGCTGCAGAAGTTACTGTACCCTGATCAAGCTTACGAGATCAGTTGGTGATGGCCTGGAACTAGCTGCGAACATCTCTAATGATTTGCAGCCTGATGACATCTTTGCTATCCCCGAGAGCTTTACACTCCTCTTTCGAACATTTAATGCCTCAGAGGCTCTCCAAAAATTAGTTGGGGAAGCAAGCGAACTGGTTTATCGCCAGCGTTCACAGGAAGTACCAAATACACCTTTACTTGAACTTCAATGGACTGCTCATCATGACGTGGTTGTGGATCAATTGGTCGACGATTTGGTAGGATTTGCGTCTCGAAGGGATAGAATCAAGCTGATCTGTTGCATAGATTCAGCAAGGAATCCTTCCTCAACAACTCTTTCATAGGTACAAGTCTTTCTATCGACATGAGCCCGGGTCAATCTCTGTTTCTCCAGGTTGGATCAAGGTTATTGTACCTGCTTTGGTTGGTGAGGGTTACCAGGTCTCAATATCTGGTCCGACGCTCGAGAAACAAGATATCAACTGGAACAATGAGATGGGAGTGATTCTCGGCAAAGGTATGCGGCTCTCGGCTTCATGCACGATATTCTATTCTTCAGTATCTAATCCACTCAGTTCTAATGATTAAATTGAGCCGATACCTCAATCTATCAAAGAGTTACAAACCAAGACCAGTGTCGAATTTCCAAACCTCTACACATCAAAGCCCAACTGGAAAGCACTAAGACGTGGCCGGTGATATCCACGGCGCGCCTTATACTTAAGGATTTTAAACCATTCTAGGTTTCCACACGATACGGTAATGAATCGGTCTAGTGAAAGTATATATCGAATCGACATCTTAGGTGCTTCCCTTTGCAAAACGTATTCCCCTTCACGTTACGCTACCATCAACAGCTAGCGAAGTATCCCCTATCCAAGTTTGTGGCCTCCGAGATGAAGTCCTTGGAGTCTTGCCACAGCCTGTTTATCTTTCATCGCACTTCTGAAATGTTTGGCCAAAACAGAACATATCACTGGTTCCAATTAGTTCTCGCACACAGTAACAAGGAGTAAGTATTACCAAATGGATCTTCAGTAGCCATTTCGGGACCATCTGATATCTTCCAAAACCTTGGGCCGTCTTCGCAATTGAGCTGAAGTAGAAAAGAAAACTGCATCTGGTAGAAGTCACTCATCTCTTCAGGATCATCCAAATCGAGTTCACGCTGTTTCCCAAGGCACACCACAAAGAAAAATACGGTTCCGTTCGTTTCTCAGCTACCAGCCAAAATAACCAAATGGAGCTGTCTAATTTCCGAGTCGCCTTATGTGCATTCGCGCGTTTGTTCCTGCTAAATTTGGCCGATTTAATCAACGACAACACGGTCGCAGCAGATAACCCTCACTAGCGGCCCGGGTTTTAGAATATGGGAACCGCCCGAATGGTCCTCACAGAGGTATCCAGTATGCTCAACTCTTTATGCCTTCGCGCAACATCACTTGTTTGCTGCGACCTCGGCCAACTCTGCTAAGTAGAGGACTAGATATCTCAGGCGTATGTATCCTTGTCCTCTGTCTCTGCGTCTGCTTGCAACGCTTCTCCATCAGCTTGAATACTACGAGTATTCTTCTTTCAACTATTGTCACATATGCGACCTGTAAGGCTCTTACCCGCTCCCTTCACCATTTCGTGAATATTGACAAGAGCAGTGTATTTTCGTCCTACCTGGGCTCACAGGATTGTTGTGGCTGGTCCACTGGCAAAATGTATTGGAGGAGGTTCTCACGCTTCATGGCTCCTCGCTCTTATGATACTACATAATCACAACAATGCTTGCGCTCGGTCTCACCCCTTTTCATTCTCTGCAACGTCATCAAGCTATACTAACCATATCCGAGATCGCTATATTTCTGTGTCACGGGCATCATTCCGGCCTTGATTCAAGCTCTCGGTCCATTTCTGGTCTCGAAGCTCGCTCAGCGTAGTTCCATTTGTCCCGGAGTGGTGTCTGGGCTGTTGTGTATCATTGCGTATTGCATTGGTTACTTTTTCGATAGCACAAACTGTGCCACCCATGAGCTGAGCCAGGATGGCTCTGGTTCTATCACAGATCCCTTATTGCCCAGTAGGCGGTGCTCTGACGAAGGCAACGGCCAGCCAAATCATGGAGCTGCATCCTCCGTGGGGCTTTTGAAGGCATACCTGGGTCTAGAGACGAGAAACCTGGCGTTTGTCCCTTGAATCCTTTTCTTCATGGCTATTTCTAAAGCAACTCGATCCCTTTTCAAAACCTATGTGCAACACAGGTGCGGCTTGAGATCTGCAGAGGTGCGTACACCACTCTTTTAATGTTGTAACCGCAATCAACGAACTCACCTTACTGCCTAGGCCGATAAGTTATGGCTTGTTCGAAGCACAATTAGCTCCTTAGTCTTTGGTGTCCTCTCACTCGTCCCGATTTTCATCGAATGGTATATAATGCCATTCTCTAACAACATTAATCTAGCTATTGGTGGATTTAGTATGATTTTGATGGCGCTCGGCGCGTTTATGATCGGACTATCAGACTCATTGCTTCACATCACCATTGGTTCGTGTTTCCCAGACTTCTTGAATTACACTATTGACAAGAACAAAGCTCTTGTTATCAATACCCTTGGCATAGCAGCAGATCTAAGTTTGCTTTCCTTCTTGGCCAACCGCCTCCCAAGCTCCGAGGCAGGCTCTGTCATGATGCTCCTTGCATTATCCGAAGGCGTAGGATCATTGGTGGGGATCACAGCTCTATATCCGAGCTACCAATGGAGTATGGACGAAGAGAGGTCATTATATGCTGGTAGTCTGCTTGATGGCTTTTGCGGTGTGAGTCTTGATCTTGAACACACTTACAGATTCTCGTATACTCACTAGAAGACTAAGTCCATCTATGCCGCTGTTGCTGCAGTCGCCTGGTGTTCTTCTTGGAAGACAGACCAGCAGGTAACCGAACCTTGACCATCGAGTCATATTCGACCATCTCTCCAATCCTAACACACGGATGGGTTGTTTTAGGCCCAGTTACGCAGGGCGTTTAAGAGATGGGACGCACATAGGAGCACATCTTTGCATGTGCAAATGTGTTCGAGAAAGCAAGGGTAAGAAGGCTCTATTCTATCTATTAGCACTATACATGGTTTATTGATTATCAGCGGGACCCTGAGGTTGGCGACGTGAATCAAAAGGGGACCTAGAACTACGGTCATAGTTCACAGCACCATCGAAAAGGAGAATGATCAACCCCAGAATGCACTCAATGAGACCCCATTGTCCAAACAGCGTATGATCATCGTTGATACGATCTTGCGGTGACCTACTACGTTAAGCTGCGTGTAACAAGCCACAGGTGACAGTCACAAGGGGAGACATCTGTTCATGTTCTCTTCTCACAGGCGAGGGCTTGACTTCCCTCCTGTTGCCATTTTATACATGCCATTGCGCCGCCAAAAAGATCCTGCTTTCCGGTGAACCATCGTCCAGCGTTTATAGGGAGACGAGGTCTCAAGGTCGAAGACGAACTTTTCAAAACGATCCGGTAAGTGGGTCTACCTTGATAATCCACGCAGACGGCCGACAGTTGTGACCAGATAAGGCTGGCTGGAAAAAGGGGGAAATGGCCGAAGCAAGCAAAAAGAAAAGAAACGGGTCAGGGTTTCGGCTTTGTAAATAACCAAGAGAGATGAGATTGCTGCAGGCGAAAACCGGATGGCCTAAGAAGCGGGCGGGTGGTAGGCTGCACGCCACAGTACTTGAGGCAGACAACGTGGCTGGCTAACTGACTTCATCAAGGCAGCGAAAAGCCTGGGCCATTACGATTAACGTTGTTGCCGCAGGGCTGAACATGGCTGAAATTCTACTGAGTGGAGCTAATCGATTTAGCGGGGAACTTCAGGTGAGGCCTGCTTAGCCTCGGAAACCAGTTCCGTTTGCCCCAGCGGTTAGGACAGGGGCGATCAGCAAGGAAGGGCCCCGCTCGCGGAGCCCATCCTTGCCTTAGAATCATCGAAAAGACCTCTGAACAGAAGACTGTGCACTGTCGCTTAATCGGCAAGCACAGGCATCCATGTTTCTTCGCTACTATGCACCCTGCACCTACTGAGTACTCTCTTTACGTCTCCCGCCCCATCCACTATTGGTACCAGGATCTTAGAAACAGTTACCATTGGCCGAGGTCTATGATGCAGGACGAAGACAGCAGATCCTGGTTTATCAATAATCTGATTGGACAGGGGAAGGATGGATCAGGCTACCAAACAAAACAAAATGAAGAAAAAGCCTTGACACGAGGGTGACCCCTTTTCCGCTCAACTTCTCCTCAACATATCGCAGGGAAACAATCTTTTGTTTGCAAACTTTTGAATATCGCCACTACTCCAACAGCTTACTAACAAGTCTACGGAAGGTTAATAGCCTGCCAAGGCTTGTTCAACACTACATAATGTCGACCGATGGCGAAAACGGCACAACTACGGAAGGTTTCGCTACGCCTGCGAAACGAAATGTCGGCATAGAGAACACTGTCAAAGAGTGGACAGCGTTCATTCGTACGCGAAAGTCACCACGAGAGGATTTGGAAGTTAACTATATATAGCACGACACAAGCCAGACTCGATGCTGCCTATTCTGCATTTAAAGAGCAATCCCACGGCGGCACAAACGTCAACCTGCTGGAGAAATTCAGTGATATCCTGGAGTGTCTCAAAGAAGTCGACAGGAAGAGGCATGCGCATGAACAGAAGATCCACAGCCAGCATGGGCAGTTTCTTATCAGTCTGCTTGGATCATGCGGCCCCCAATTCGTTGAGGAGTGGCACAAAAAATGGTAGGATAAGCCTCGGCTTTCGTCAGATACGACACGACCTGACAACACTACATACCAGGCTGAAACCCGGTCAGCTGCCAAGACGACAAGCCCAAGTACTGATCCTATACCAGAGCTTGTTCCCTCGCAAATGGACAGAAATGAGCCACCAACGGATACCAGACATACCGCTCCAAGTTTCTCGACTATGGAAGGCGCAGTCAACCAGAATCCCGATCCTAGCAGTTGCCGACAGAAGAGACCAGGGGATTATCTTGGAGAGAAAATTGCGAAACGCACTTGAGGATCATATCGTGTCGCTACAGCTGAAACTATCGACTTCGCAGATGTCTACAAGAAAGACCAGACGAAACCGGATTATACAATTGCCAGGTTCGAGGACGAGTGGTATATTTTGGAGTGCTCTGAACACAATATGCGTTTTGTCACGTCTAAACCTCTTCGTGGTGCCAGCAAGCATTTGTCCTCGAAGCATGATGTTGGACATGCGCAGTATAGTGAGACAGTCAAGATGTCCGGGATAAGAGTCCTGAACTGCAACGAGGACTTGTCCGAGATGAACAACAAAAACTTGCCTCAAGCTCGCATCATCAGTCAGCTCGATCCGAAACCTAGATCGATTTATAAAACCCGCTGGGGTAAAGAGGAGAATGTCTACGCCATCTCAATTATTCCGTGGAAGGACTCGAAACATCCGGACGAGAAAGCTGTCGAGGATTTGTATCCCGACAAAGAGATCCCACCATGTTATAAGCGAGACGAAAATAAGCAGGTTTGGGAATGGGCCCCCAACTACAAACCTGAGGAACAATACAATTTGGCAAGACAATATGCAGTCATCTTTCTCGACGATGATTATTCTTGGGAGAAGTTCAATCACGCGTGGGTTCCTCTACACGCTTTGGAAACGTACAACCCTAATGATCTGGATATTTGCAACCATGACATCGTCCAAAGTTTCATAACGAAAAATCAAAAAGACAAAGTAAGTGCTACTGAATTCAGGACTGTGAGATTTGCTAACCGTTCCTCTTACAGCCCTTGAAAGTAGAGGTTGACTAGACACTTTATGTTGAATCACAGAAGCATCATCGGCTTCGGCTTCGGATGTCTGTCTCTATAGCCTGCTTTAAACAATCGTACTATGACAGGGAAGAACACCTGAGAGGGTTGGATTACTCTCTTTATCGCTGTTGAGGGCGTGAATACCATATAATTACTTTAGACTTTGTATGTTTTCTCTCCCATACCGCTAGTCCAGGAACTTCCCGTAGTATGCCACCTGATTCATGAGAAAGACAATATCGCCACCAAGGCAATTGGTATCGTGATCAAAACTGCTACGTCCACCAACATTGACGATGGGGCCGTCCCCATCAGTATCTGTCTGCTGTGGCGACGACTACTGGCCATATGAAAGATAAGATCAACTACTAAAGGTCCTTTCTTTGTGACCACCAATACAAACACTGAGTTACATACAGATTCTGAGCCTTCCCGTGATCCAAGATTTACGCTGAAAGGAGCGCTTTGAATGCGTTTAAACGCATTACGGACGAAGACTAGGTTCAGGGGGTGCACAGGCCCAGAGAATGAAACCTACGACACATGTATCATCACTTTCAAACGGCAGACATGGGCATTATATAAAATTAGACCAGGCGCTCCGCAGAGAACCACCAGGCCTGCAGGGCGGAGGAATGGTTGATATGAATTAAGAGGCAAGGCGGCCAAGGCTGATAGTGAAAAACGTTATGCGGTGACCCCAAAAGGTCACAGCAACAGTCTATTTATTTAATACATGAAGAATTATACGCCCGATACCTCTGACGAAGATATTCTCTCAAATGCCACGTGCCCTATCATTTTGAGGAAAGATAACAGTAGAAAAAGCCCGCATTAATTGGCCACTGTCTCCTGTTTTACCTTTATGGTTGGAAGGGTGGCCACCGCCATCAATGGCACTCTTGCTGATGCAATCGCCAGTATCATACTCGACTACAGTTTCACAAGCTTGCTTCTTGCTAGTATGGTAAGGGATTGGGTCACCGTGAAGCTATGGCCGTCCTTAGGGATCGATCGTCTTAGGTAAACTGCTAAATGCAAGCACAGTCTTGTTGATGGTGGGTACAATAGGCATGCTGCTGGCAATCCATATCGCTCCTAGAAGCAGCGATTGTACCAGCGGACCGTCGGCATCATCTTCTCGGCATCATCGTGGGAGCGGGGTTCGTATGCCCCTGTACAATGTTAGATAATGCTGGCGAACGGAATATAATATTGAGGGGCGGGATGCGGTCTTGAAGAATGGGTCGCGCCCGGCCTTGATGCAGAGTGAGCGATGTGGTCTTGAAGCAGTGAAGAGCGGAGCGTGAGATGGCCGATGTTCTGAAATGAAATATGCAACCAAAAAAGAGGATGCTTTTAGGGGAAAAGTTTCGGTAGCTTTTTTGTAAAAGGGCGCTGGGGAAGCTTGAGAGGGATACCGGTACCATTTTGCTGACAAGGAGCAGTTCGTGGCTTAGTTGACCGTCCCTTGTTTAGCCTTACCCTCAACCCGCCCCAGGCGTGAGGCCGCTTTTCCAGTTACATACGGTTGAGAGCAGCTGTGGCCCGATGATAGTTCTAATGAAAAGGTGAATTTTATTTTATTTTTGGCGTAGTGCTATTGTGTTACTCACATTATTGAAGTGTGGCTGTGTAGGGTAAGTAAGGGATATCCAGTAACCACGATTAAGGTACACAAGTGAGGATAATACACTCCGCCGATTCTTTCACATCATCTCAGATCAACATACCCATTGAGGTCGAAGGGCTGATTTGGCTTGCTTAGGAAGGGAGGCACCATACAGTTGGGTGAGTGTGACGATGTTGGATGGCAGGCTCAGTACGTAGTGACGAGTTTATTTTCGCAACAGCGACAACGAGCTGCCATGGAACCAGGCCGTCGATATTGGACACATAATCGTCAAAGACCGCGAGGAATCATGCGTATATGCTCGTGTTCTATACTCTACGGCTGGTCAAAGTGGAAGGGCGCCTCTCTATGCCCATAAGAAATATTCCAGACGTGAATCGACTCCATGCATCTTGGAGCTTTCAGTCGCCGAAAGAGATAACGCGGGGTCGAGCGGGGTAACGGGGGCAGGATGACGTCAATTAGGGTGCGGGGCTTTGCCTGCGATCTATGAGACAAAGAATATCGCCAACATTTCGCGTTTACACTGTGCTTGAAGAGACAGGCACCGCTAAGGCACCTGCTGGCCCGTCAGACAAGCAATTGACTCGCTCGGCCGCGCCTTCACAGTCGTCCAGGTACGCGATCAACCGCTCTTTCCTGGGTTGTTGTAGTCCCCACTTGGCGTATTTTGTACGCGCTCCGAGTCCGATGTCTAAATGGTGCCGCAGGTATCTACGCTACGATTCAAGATTGTTCAAAACTGATTGTCTGCTGGGACATTGGTTGCGCTAGACCTTGATATCATGAGGTCGCTCAAAAGCTCGATGCGCATATAAAGTCTCGCTCCTTTCTAATCACGTCGATTTAATGATTCTTTTATTTTTTCTTTCCTTCGCTTCCTGACTTCAGCCACCTCGATCTTCGTCATAATGTAGCGCGCTCCAGATAAGCTAGCGTCAAGGGATTCCCGTACGCGCCCCCAAAACCCGATAAAGTTCATTTTAGACAGATTGCACATGCAGGTTCCCGGCAAGTGGATCCCGCTCCTCCACGACGCAGGTACGCATGTCATGGAAATCATGCGGAAATGGCAATATCTGACGTCATCTCGACCGACCGTCTTTCGAGGTCAGTGCTCACTAGGCTATCCGGAATGTCCAGCCACCCCTCCAAAGCTCATCCCGGTCCAGTTCAGTCCTAAGCATATTATGGGACCGGGCATAATAAGCAGCGCAAAGGGGCGATACAAAGAATTGAGGGGGAGAGGGCTCTAGTGGTTTCTGAATAAAGGACAGAATAATGACGGCAATTCGGCGTGAAATAGCGCTTGTGTCTTTATTGGATCACTGCATAGTACATATGATGCTGAAGTTGGCGCTCTCCCTCCTGGCGGTTAGAACAGGTTCTTGGATCCAAGCAAGTATGAGATGAGCTAAATCGAAGCATCTATTAGTTGAAGGCAGGAGATCCGCCAATGATGAATTTTTGCAACATTTCAGGTCAAGGCCTAATGAGTATCCAAATCCCGTACTACGTTGCAACAGCTATTGAGACAAGACTAGGGAATAATGATGCTTGCATGATGTTTAGTCTGCAACTTGGCTGGGATCGCAGCGTGGATCAAAGTGATAGGACCAATATAATACCAGAAGTTTAGTTATCCTACTGTTGAGACAACAAGGCTACTGCGTCTGCGACGGCCGCTAAAGTAATTGTCCCATCAAGGAGACGATCAACTGCAGTATCAGGTGATAATCAATGCATCTAGTTATTTGGTTTGTAGAACTAAATTTGCCCCATGATCATGTCTATGACCAGTACGGACTAAAGTATCAGGCTGTCTCATAATCTCCGGTGCCACAGCTAAATTATCGAGTAAAAGAAGAAATGATCAACTTCTACTAAAGTGTCTGCCTGGCAGAAGCTGGCAATATATCACATGAAAATACATATGAAGCTGTAGCCTCACCCCGCTCATCCCCCTCTTGGCTCTCTTCTTTGAGCGACGCTTTCCGGAACGCTTCCTTGATCTTCGCACTAGTTTCTTCCATCCACTTCAAGATCTCAGTTTCCGAGTTCTCCTCAATCAATGCCCCAAATCGACTGCAGCTCAAATTTGCAGTGCGACCCTCGAGATTGATGGGAAGTATGGTGCGATTTCTCCATTCCACATAGCTGCACATAGCGCTGTTGATATGATAAGTACCAAAAGCTACGCATAGCGTATCATTCATGCACTTACCTGATCCATTTAATAAAATGTCCGGCCTTATCTTCTTGAAATCCCATCGAATATTTAAATCGCAACTTGAAAACCACGGCCCCGGCACCTTTTATAGCGTACATAGGGCATGCGCAATAGGACCAGGATGTAACGAATGTCGAACAATCAGCAGTACTTTCGGGACTGGGAAGTTCGCAGCGATAAACAAGGTTTGCAAGATTCTCCAAGGAGATTGTTGTGGGATCGGAGTTGTCTCCCCGAGCAGGCACACTGCCCAAATAGATAAAGAAGGGAACAACAACTTCGACGTTCTCAGGATCAGACTGGTCTGATCTTTGAATGTCGAGGCGTACGTTCATTACCATCCTGTCTTGCAATTTCGGGTTTGTGTTCTGAGACTCCATGTTCTGTTTTCTGAGTCGTGTGAACAGACTTGGATTGAGATTGGGACTGTGACCAGTTGGTGAACAGGGCCTAATCAGGCGTGAGCCAGAATGAACGGAAATTTGATCCTCACGCGGACCAGTGACCTCTTACTTACCTTGATATTGCCCGTGAGTACAGAAAGACCACAGGAAAGTCAGAGGGAAGATCCTCTTATACCTCGTGATGCAGATATTAACTCAGCGAGTCTTTGAAAAGGGCGGTGTGATAGTCAGAGATCATTGATGACAAGGATGGGGTTGGCCGAATCCTTATGGACACCAAATATCATCGTGGAAATTGGGGTGGGGGATTTCCTCACCGCTCGTTTTCAAATGCGAGGTTTCCTTGGAGCTTCTGTTCGAAATATGCATAGATGTCCAGACATCGCGCACAACACCACTTTGTAAGTGGCTAGCACAGAGATTAGGTGGACAGCTAGCATACGCTCTTGGCCATGACCCTGCTGCATGATCATATGAGTCTACATACTCAGCATCATATCCTAGGAAGTATTTTGAGACATATAGTATTGTAGTTTGCAATTTAGTTATGCGACCGTGTTGGGCCTCATCACAGTGATCATGTAGCCACAACAACTCAAGGGAAGCGGCTTCTATTACGAGCAAGCGATAACAAACTGGCGGTCAAGTTTACGGAGCAGGGGATCTAAAGGAGCGCCACATTCTATGGTATCCCGTGTTCATATGACCCGTCGAGACATTAACGGCTGATTGTACTGTGAGTGATGCAAGGATTCTGGATCTTTGCGTACTCCTCAATGGAATGGTCGCTCGTGCTTTGAGAGTTAAGACTACCTGGGGGGCAGACTGCAATCTAGATCGCCCTGGTATTTCCTTATACCCCCATCATTCAGGTCCAGGAGAGCAAGAGCGGTGACTTTTTGATACGCGGGCATACTAATAACCAAGGACGGAGATGCAAGGCGCAGGGACTGCGCTGGCAAATGAACGGGCGTTGCCTTTGCAGAGCCTCATGATTATGGTGTATCAATACTGAAGCTTATTGGTTGACGCAGAGCTCAAACTTGGAAGTTCTTGATATCCTGTTACCGCTGCGCTGGCAATATGACCTGGCGGTGCACTCGAATTCCTTGATCTTGGTGCTGACGGTCCCAAGTCTATTGAACTTTTGCTCGAGCTTTGGTGTTGCATCAGCGTAGTAGCCGCGCTGTGACCCAAAGGCTACCCTGTTCTTTGTCACAGTCCCAGTTGTTGTCTAACAAGTACCAATAAAAGATGGTTTGGCGAGTGTGAGTCATAGAAAGAATCAAGTATTAATAGCCGTAAGATTCCTTCAACTGGTAACCTTTGCCCTCTGTATTCTTTTACCTAGCCCGATCATATTCCTCAATGCACTATCAGTGCCAAATCATCGATCAACTGTAACGACTCTTGTTCACACTTCCGCTCGAGTTTCGAGCGACGCTCAGGGGGACCCCACTCAAGCGAAGTCCGATGGAACTGGAGCCTCAGACACTGATGAGCAGTGCAATGACAGGGGCCAACCCTCTGCCAAAGACTCTGGAAGGAACAGTCCTGTCCAACCTAATCAGACAGTGTCTGATGTGACCACCTCTTGGCAGGATTTTGGCCAAGAAACGTCGGAGCCCGTATACTGGGAGCGAATCAAGCAAGGAAACAATGTGGGACCGCGATGGATAAGCTCATACGCTGGCCCAGACTGCAACCAATTTAATCTTACCTCCATCAACGGCTCCAGGGAATTTATACAAGATATTTTCCAAAACAACCCCAATCTAGTCGCGGCCATCCACTAACAACCCGTTAAAGAGGGAAATGGTTTCCAGTTCAATGTAAATATCATTAAGATCAATGAAGATACAAAAGCAGGACAGGGGCGACCACCAGGGAGCACAGCCTCGGCTGATACGGGGGATATGGTAGCCCCAGAACAAATTAACTGCTTCGAGATCATTCAAAAGGGGCTGAATGACAATCGCAGCTGAGAGTGTGGACGACAGTCGGAGAATGAAGGATCTTTCTCCTTAATGCTCCTGTCGAGAGTCATATGCATGCAATAGCCAAGTGGGATATCTATAGGTCAACGGGTTATTAGAACTACAGGTTATTTCTCCTTAGCAGCATATTTGAGAATAGTTTTTGTGCCTCAAGAAGACCAGATAAACGTGAAAATCTCGACGCAGATGGGTTCAGGCCAGACACTGACGATGGCGATTTAGAATAGGTGTATCTGGCAAAATTCGCCTTTCGTAGCATCCTCACGCAGAAGTGGCGGATATGCACAGGCTGTGAAATGCGACGACCTTTTGGAAATGAGGACTCATTCTTTTAGGGGTATACGCAGTAGCGAAAGATGCGGAAGATACCTAAACATTTAACCACTACGTCAAGGGAGTCGTCGAAGTTGCTGATAATGCTCCCAGTCCTGTAACAGGATAATTGAGATTTGCAGGCACGACTTGCATGGGTGGCACCCGTACCAACACACACGTCAATGCGACACGAGCGTGAGAAGCGCTCTACTGCTCTTTGGGAACAATTCCTCGCCCCTCAAAAATAATTTGGTATCGCTGGTACATTTGATGGATGTGGATCTTTCACTGGTAAAATGTACCTTTAGTTGGCTTGTAGATCGTAGCTCTGCCTTTGGTACCGTGCCTAACGTTTGCTAGGTCTTCAAGACGCTCGAACGCCATTGGTAGTCTCCCGTTTCGTAGCCATCATTTACGCTTGAGGTACGGTCATTTGCCAGCCTTGTCTTCTACAAAACTTTACCTTGTTGGATCTACAGAACTTTCGCTTTCCAACCACTTAATTCTGCTACTGGCAACGAAGGAGTCGGTGAGTTTTGAGGCCAGAAACAGGCCTGGAGCTATTCTTACCGGCACGCACGCGAGCGGGCCGAGACCTGCGTGAACCTCTCGTCGCACCAATTGCATTCATATAACGCATGCAAGCGCCTGCAACCTGAACAGCAATTTTTAGATTGTCATGCTCCACATAATGAGGCTCTGCAGGGGCAACGTTGGTCTAGCATCGTTTCTCAATAGCGTTTGTGACATTTGACGCATGGTGTCCCTCCGGCTTGTAACACTCTCCGTTTCCTTCCAATAAGATTTAACCAGCGCACTGTCCGGGGAAGACTTTGACAGGGGGTTGCTCTGTAACTCGGACCAAGAGTCTGACGGGTGGGAGCGTTGACAAAGGGACTACCCCAGCCTCATACCTAGGGCAGTCGCATTGGCTTGGAAAAGGTTGATCAGGATTTATTCTTGTCTAATTTTGTGTGTTTTGACTCATCAACACGTCATTCAATCCAACTTGCCTCACGTTTCATATGTCTCACCGATATGCTTACAGTATTGGACATGATGAGATTCGCTTTTAGTGGCTGTCTGGCTGTGACCAGGGTTGAGAAAATTTCAATACATCCATGTTTGCACCTGCATGTTGCTTCACGGTCATGGTCCAAGCCGACTTGCAGAGTAGTACCATGCGAGCGTCGTCACTTCTCAGCCTTGTCTTTTAGGCCAATTCGTATGGTAGGGGTGTTGAAAATAGGCTCTGTGGATACAAGGAGATGTCCATTTCTTGTCGATCTCGGCGTTTCGCGCCCCGCATTGACGTGGAGTCAAACACTACTGCTCGAATGCCACTTGCCGGATGCATGAGATTAGCGGAAGTGATGGGCAGAGCCTCAAACATATGATAAGCCTATTTTGTGAGATGGAGACCTGATTCAAGCCCCAAGAATTGACAGATCACCATGATAATGAGATGCATAAGAAATATCTCGTTTTGAGATTGAGAAACATCCTAAAAAGGTATGGCGGTGTAAGGCCAAACACCCATGAACATGCTTTCCAAAGCTTGGTTATGTGTTGTCCATTTGATGATTCATTTCACGGCCGTTTGAACGGCCATGACAAGAAGCGGGTTGTCATCCATGGCTCACATCATATCCATGTTCATCTCTTGGCGCTTCGGGGATTGCACAAGCCAATTGTGTACGGTCCTGTGAACCCAGGTGATGGAGTCTCAATGCTGTACTTCAGGGTTGTCAATTCAGTGGCCCATACTAGCTATGTCTTTGCAGCTATTTGACCTCATATGTGGCCTGGACTTTAGCTAGTCCAAAAAGATCCTCATTATTCGCCGATCCCCCGCCAAACTGACATATCGTTTAATTTAGCTTATCTCTAAGCTCAGAAGCCCGCCCGGAAGCCTGTTCCAGCCGCCAGTGGCGGGGCGATAACCCCAATCTTCAGATGGAGTGATTCAGGGAGGCGGAAGAACCCTGTTTCACGTAGCATCCTTGTCACCGAGCTGCTGGGTACTTTTCAACCACCAGAAGGTGCATTCTCTCGTTACGATTCTGTGCACGGGACGCTGATATCTTCTCATCACGCTTCACGGACCTTGTATGATGATACTGACGTGTCGTATCTCATGCCTAAGCGCGCTCCAAGCTGGGATTGTCAAATAGCGGTGTACGTGCCTGATAGCGATGTTGCTATTGCCTGATGACGTTGCACCTATCGTCGTGCCGCACATGCAGGTTTGGCAAATGGATCCTGCTCCTCCACCCGACGCAGGTATGCATTTTGTGGGAATCATAAAAAATGGCCGTATCTGACGTCATCTTTCTATTTTATTGAGGACGATATTCGCTGACCCTCACAGTAGTTTCAGGCAGTGTTGGGGAGTGATGTTCAGGGAATCGGCCTGGTGAGTACAAAGATCCCTGCACTAGCCCCTCCAAAGCTCATCCCAGTCCACTTAAGCCCTAAAAATGAGGCGGCGGTGGAGGATGAACACGTACCAGCGAGATCAATTGATTGTGAGCTGGCTGGATCGCAACGCAAGATAATTGTCAAATTTGATGACAGAAACCATGGAAATGGAGTTAGTCGAGGACGATCATACTCTGTCATTTTGCTAGGTACCGTCAATTGCCGGGTATGACCCCTTGTTCTGTTCTATTTTATTCCTCATTTCCACGCCCCCGAGAAGGCCATATTCCTTGCGCGGCATGCATAGGAGACAGAACCCGCCAACTCCCTTCTCGGGTGTTATACTTGGCTAGAGATCTTATTGTTGTACAAGGATGTCTAAGGTGAGAGTCTTCACCTCTGCGTAATGAGATACATGCTGAGTCGCGCCTATCCTCAGTGGCCAACTCTGAGTCTTTGGTTGCAGTTGCGTTATTGTAGCCACTATGCGTTCGTGTTCTGAAGCATGTTGGACGATTTTGGAAGCGTTCGTCGGGTCTAATTATGAGATGGGTGGCAGGATATTGACGTATGAATAATGTCACGATTTGGTATATGCCGCCAATTTTCAGACTGCTCAATGTTGTCACAGGTAGCTCGAAAAACATTGACTATATTCACAAATAAATAAATCTTTTCATATTATTTTCAAACTCAATGTATAAATCTTCTAGCTTTCAGTTTATCTACAGTCATTCGAACATTGTAATAGCCTCTATAACAGGCCAATGGCCCACCAATCAGAAGTCATTAAACTTTAGCTGCCCCAATTGCTGCCTGAGCCTTGCTGCACACACAAGCATAAAATCGTCTCAGAGCTGTCACATTCATTTCTCTAGATAGCGGTATTCAAACCTTAGATTGAAATTGTAGGGGAGAACGGAACATGAAGCATTACACTGGGGGCATCTTTCAGGGTCGGGACGCTCGCCCCACGATTTCATGAAGCAAAATAGACAAACCAAGTGGCCGCATGGCAAATACCCAGCGTTATCGTGAGCAAGGGTACAGCCACGTGCCTTACTCTTGCTATCTTTGATTGCCCTAAAACCACTAACCATGCTGCGTATCATACAAGTCTCAAACAGACACTGAATCCGGTTCTCCATTTCACTAACTGGTTGAGAATCATTCAGGTCAGTTTGTAAACGTAGCTGGACCACATAAGACCAGATCCTGCGATAATTGTTAACTTTCGACCTCGGCGAGACCGAACTGCCACTAGGTGAGTGTCTACTCACTGGGCAAGTTGACAATACAGCTGGAATCTCGTCGGACAATGGTCCTTTAGCAGGCTTTGATTTTCTTCCTTTTGTCGAACCTGCAGGATGCAAAGAAACAACCGACCGTCCTGTAGACATATCTTGAATGCAGGGCCGACTTGAGGGGAATCAGGTGATTCGAGTTTATTGATGGGGAGATTGAAAGGTACTGGAGCGACTCCTAAGCAGATGTGACATCCACCTGGAGGCTTTCCCTGGGAACATCCATCGGAGCATGGTCGGAGAAGTATCTGACTGCCAGTATTTGCATGATCACTCGAACCAGGCTTCTCATATATTCGTGAAGGGTCGGTGAGGTCCTCGGTTTTCGGCAGAAAGTTGCCGTGAAAACCAAGGATAAAGCTCATTGAAGGTGAATGGTGACTTGATATGAATAGCATGCCCATTAAAACAGAACTTCTGAGACAAAGAACGTAAGAAGAAGAATATATAGGCTGAGGAAGCCCTCGGATCATGCCCTAATAATTGGTTATGACTCACTCGTATCCAGGTTCTTGCGTATTGACTGCAGTAAAGAAATCGGTGGCGTTGTGGAATACGGGGAGGAGCGGTTATATTTTCCAGCTGTAGCATTTGCTGTTCCACGTATACCAACATACTGACACCTGGGTTCACCTCCTCTGACGGTGTGCTGATCCTTGAACTGTGACAGTTGATCAACCCACAAACAAAGTAAAATGCAAATAGAGTCAAATTTCAACGAGGCTTAAGCTCAGTGTCCCTATTCCATGAGATCTCAGTAACTCGATATTGCTATTGGCAACGAAGGAGTCGGTGAACTTTGAGGCCAGAAACGGGCCTGGGGCTACTCTTACCGGCACGCACGCGAGCGGGCCGAGACTTGCGTGAACCTCTTGTCGCACCAATCGTGTTCATATAACACATGTAAGCGCCTGCAAACTAAACAATGATTTTTGGATCGTCGCGCTCCACACAATGAGGCTCTGCAGGGGCAACATTGGGCTGACATCGTCTCTCAATAGCGTCTGTGGCTTTTGACGCATGGTGTGATCAAGTTTCTCAAAATAGTCCCTCCGGCTTGTAGCACTCTCTTTCCTTCCAATAAGATTTAACCAGCGCACTGCCCGGGGAAGACCTTGATAGGGGGCTGCTCTGCAACTCGGACTGGAAATCTGAAGGGTGGGACCGTTGACAAAAGGACTATCCCAGCCTCATACCCTGGCAGTCGCATTGGCTTGAGACCTGGCGACGTCTGGGCTTGGAAAAGGTTGTTTGGGCTTTGTTGATATCTAGTTTTGTTCTGACTCATCGATACGTTATTGAATCCAACTTGCCGCAAACGTTCGTTATGCCCTCTCACCGATATGCTTACAATATCGGACATGATGAAAGTCATTTGTTTTAGTGGCTGTCTGGTTGTGACCAGGGCTGAGAAAATTTCAATATATCCATGTTTGCACCTGCATGTTGCTTCACGGTCATGGTCCAAGCCAACTTGCAGAGTACCATGCGAGCGTCGTCACTTCTCAGCCTTGTCTTTTAGGCCAATTCGTATGGTAGGGGTGTTGAAAATAGGCTCTGCGGATACAAGGAGATGTCTATTTCTTGTCGATCTCGGCGTTTCGCGCCCTGCATTGGCGTGGAGTCTAACACTACTGCCCAGATGCCACTTGTCGGATGCGCGATCTCAGCGGAAGTCATGGGCAGAGCCTCAAACATAAGCCATTTTGTGAGATGAAGACCGATTCAAGCCCCGAGGAACAGATAACCATGCTGATGAGATGCACAACAAGTATCTCGTTTTTTGGCATTGAGAAGCGCCCTGGAAAGGTATGTCGGTGTAGGATTAAACATCCATGACCATGTTTTCCAAGGTTCTGCTATGTGTTGTCCATTTTATGATTCATGTCACGGCCGTTTGAGCGACCATGAAAAGAAACGGCTCGTCATCCCTGGCTTACAGCATATCTGTTCATCAACTGGATGTCTTAGCGCTTCAGGGATTACACAGCCAATTGTGCACGGTCCAGTGAGGAAGCTGACGGACTCTCGAAACGCTGCGCTTCAGGATCGCCAGTTCAGCAGCCATACCAGCCACGTTGCAGGCTACCATCCTCGTCTTTGCGGCAGGGGTTTGACAGTAAACCTGTATCTCATCTAGTCCAAATAGAGCCTCATCATTGGTCGATCTCCCGCCACCGATTGACAGATCGTCCAAATTAGCCCATGTCACCCAGGCCTGCAGCCCGGAAACCTGTTCCAGCCGCTGATAGCGGTTCCGACTGTGGAGTGATTCGGGGGAGGCGGATAAACCCTGTTTTACGCCGCTTCTTTGTCAAGGACCTGTTGGGTACTTTGCATGCGTCAGAGGGTACCTCCTCTCGTTACATCTGTGTGAATGGAACACTGTTGTCTTCTTTTTGCGCTGCACATACTTTCAGATCTATCGTATTTCATATCCAAGCTCGCTTAAGCGGATATTGTCAGATAGCGGTGTGTGTATACCTCGGAGTGATATTGCTTTTGTCTTATGAGGCCTCAAATTTGAAGCAAGGGTTTCTTTGAAATCACTCACAACAACCCAGTGCGCAAAATGGCCAGTCAAAATCGAGGTAGGAAGGGGTGTGACTGGTGAATAAAGTAAGACCGCCTGATTATGTGCTTATCTTGCTTTCCTCGTCTCCTCTTGTCATGTGTGCCAAACCCCGCCAGGGTCAATCTCACTCGTATACAAATGCATTCGAATTCCCTGCCAAATGAGACGAAAGGTGCAAGTATACGATAATATTTCTTCTAACTATACTGGTCTCTAAAAAGCCGTCAAAGAGAATCTCACTTTACCCAAATATGAGTGATCAAACTGAGTACAACCTGGATTCCGAAATAAAAGCGCTTGAAGAACAAGGTTGGGAAGTAGGGTACGCGTGTGTAAGCCTAATACCTTGCCCCTTTGCCACAAAAGCCCATATGCTAACCGGAGGAAGGCTAAACACGAACATATTGTTTACCCTAATTTGAAACCTGGCTCGTCTGCCAGTAAGATCTTTAGCTTGATAACGAACGTGGGGTCTTGTGACAAGTGCAAGGTAGGCCTTACCGACATAGCCGTTCAGGTGAGAAAGGTCTATTTGGGCGTCAATTTCTCCGAACCAATTGGGAGGATGACTGTAAATGAATTCGGCAAGCTTGTGGATGAGTCTGATCGGCTTAAGAAGGAGACCACAGAAAGGTGGATGGAATACTCCAGACAGAGATATTTTACCTAATATTTGTCCATTGGTGTATTTAGATTTCGAGTCGTGATGCTGGTACTGTAGCGTGCCAGACAGCTCAGTTTTACTTAATCTTGAATGTTCAAATAGCGTTGCGCTTACCTTCTGGCGATATTGCAGGATATCTGGTGACGTTACCTTTGAAACGGCCACTAAAACAGCCTTAACGTGAAACACTGCAAGGTGTTTGGCTTGTTCTTTAACTTAAGTTGGCTAGAACTGGCTGTCATGATCTCACACACATGCCATTACACAATCTGGCGGCTGAAGATGGCGCCCTTCCCACAACCAGTCGACAGCGGTAGGAGTAGGGATTATTCCAGCCGCTGGTGGCACGGCGCTAACTTCAGTCTCTGGATTGTGAAGTGATTCTGGTAGAGTGGATGGACTCTGTCTCACGCCGCATTCCTGTCACTAGGCTGCCGTGTACTTGACAGTCGCCAGCAAATGCTTCCTCTAGTTGGGTTTTTATACACGGGACGCTGACATCTTCTCACCACGCTTCACGGACCTTGTATGATGATACTGATGTGTCGCATCTCATGCCTAAGCTCGCTCCAAGGCGGGATTGTCAAATAGCGGTGTACGTGCCTGGTAGCGATGTTGCTATTGCCTGATGACGTGACACCTATCGTCGTGCCGCGGCGGCTGTGATATGAAGCACCGAAGTGCATACGGCTTTTCGTTCCGGTAACAAGGTTTGTTGACTACAACGATGATCTGGAATACCGCTCATGGATTAAACAAGCATAACCAAACGATCCATCGAATTAATCGCAGCTGATATACTTGTTGGTATATTTTCAGGGGTTTTCTCTCTTGCGTTCTGATTTCTCTTTGGGCAACGGCTGCTCTCTTGGAAAGGATGCACGGCTGACCTTCCCGGAGAGGATAGCTTTATCTGAGTGGATTCAAAGTAAAGACACGCTAGAGCAGGACCGGTCGGCAAGAAAGTCTAATCTTTGCAGGGGTGGCGCCTGCCGCGATGGACTTTGAGGCCTGCTTCATCTGCTCGCTGCTGTAGCGCAAAACCCTCACATCCGCCAGTTAGACCTCTTGCAAGCATTTTATATCATCTTCTTCAACTAACAAGGGCTGTGAGATCAATAGACATTTCTGAGGCGAGTCGGATTTGAATCCGGGTCCAAGACCGCCAAGCTGTTCTCCTTTTGTATCTTGGCAATGAAGAGCCTGATAACTCAGCTTTTGTGATTGCAATGCGTACTTTCAGCTATGCGCGGCAATGCACCTTATGATACCCTGGTTAAGGTCAGAGAGGACTAACTAATTTGTATTGAGAAATTTAAACCGCCAGCTAAGCCTACATTCCCGTGGGAAACACTGACCACTGCATCTGTCGATGCAATTGTTTCCCTCAGCATTGCGCTTCTTCGCTACTTCCCCTCGTCTGGCCTGACCGGCCACGCTCCTTTTCGGTTACAATATCCTACTGCGTACGGCATCACTAGTACAGCGCAATCATGTGCCACAAAAGTTCCGGCGATTCCAGGGAGAGTCCTCAGGATCAGGTCGATCCCATGGCTCTTCCTGGAAACGTAAAGCCCACAGAGTACGACCTCACTCTGGAAATAGACCCTGATAAAGTCCATTACAATGGCCAAGTCGTCATCCAGCTTGACGTAGCCGTGGAAACTACTTCGATTGTCTTGAATGCCGCCGGAGATCTTCAGATCGACGAAGATGGCATTCTCCTTGAAGTCGATGGGATTACCACAGCTTCAAAACTCACAACTACTCATGACAAACACGCCGAGACTTTTACAGTTATGCTTCATCAAACTGTGTCTATAGAGCAGAAGGTGACATTGACCTTGAGTTTTACCGGTCTACTTAGGGATGAACCCCAAGGCTTTTACCGTTCACCATATATAAACGAGCAAGGTGAACCCAAGCATATTGTGGCAACTCACTTTGAGCCCACTTATGCGCGGTCGGCCTTTCCCTGCTTCGACGAGCCTAACCTCAAGGCACAGTTCAGTCTCACTCTTGTCACTGACCACAAATTGAACTGCCTCAGCAATATGGCCATTGACTCTGAGGAGACCGGAGACAGACAAAAGACCTGCAAATTCAAGAAGACACTTTCAATGTCTACGTACCTTCTGGTTTTCGTCATTGGTAACTTGAAATATCATGAGAATACGCAGTTCCGCGTTCCTGTTCGTGTTTGGGCTACCCCAGACCAGAATCTCGATAATGGCGTTTTCGCAGCTAAACTAGCTGCACAAAGCCTGGAGTTCTTTGAAGATGAGTTCCGTTGTCAGTATCCCCTATCAAAGTTGGATCTTGTTGCTGTTTCCAACTTCAAACACGGAGCAATGGAGAATTGGGGTCTTATCATCGGAAAAATTGAAAGTCTCCTCTTGGACTCGAGGGAGTGTACTGCTGCTAAGGAAAGGACCACAGCCGACATTGTCATACACGAAATTGCTCATCAGTGGCTTGGGAACTTTGTTACGTGGAGTAAGTGGGATGATCGTTGGTTAAAGGAAGGCCTCGTAACCCTCATCTCATCTAGGACATTTGAAAAGAACCGGGCTCAATGGAACCTTCGGGACCATTCTTATGTACTTGGTACAAGACCTGATCTATGTCATGGTCGTCCAGATTGGTCTCATCCAGTCAGGATCCCTATTAAGCGCCCAACCGATATTTCCTATGGTGAAAATATCTCTTTCTACCAAAACAGTACATATGTCTTGGCTATGGTCGCACACTATCTCACTGAGCCCACATTCCTTGATGGAATCCGAAAACTCATTGCCCAACATCCCCTCAGCAGTGTTCACGCCAGTGACTTCTGGGACGCTTTGGAGATGGTCAGTGGCATACAGATTGGGCCCATAGCGGATTCCTTAGCCCAGAATGCTGGTTATCTTGTCATGGCAGTCACTGAAGACTATGCCAAAAGCACTATACGAGTCAAGCAAACCATATTCCGCCCATCCACGGCTATTAAGTCGACAGAAGACTATATCGTCCGCCCCATCATTCTCACTCTTGAAACCAAAGAAGGGATTCAACAACACCTTTTTGAAAGTGAGGATGAGCATGAGTACGAGGTCGATTTTGGCTTCTACAAGCTTAACGTGGATTCTATCGCCCCTTACTACACGTTATACTCTACAGAGCGGCTAAAAATGCTTGTAGAGAACTTCAAGGACGGTCTTATAAACGTCAGTAGCATACTGTGTTTAATTGAAGACGTTGCTACTCTCGCCGCTGCCGGCTACCACAAGACATCGGACTTCTTATTTCTCATCCAATCTATTGACCAAAGTGATGACTCTATTGTCCGGAAGAAAGTCAAACATCTGAGGGATGTTCAAGCCGCTTGGATCTTTGAAAGCCGAAGCGAATCACTAGCTCTTGCCAGTCTCATGGCAGAATTGACCAGCCGGAAGATCGACAATCAAGGATGGGATGTCAACGAAGACCAGGAAGCTATTCTATCCAACTCTTTGGTCCACGGAGATGACTGGGAGAAGAAATGGGCTTTCACGAAGTTCGACGAGTTCATAAAAGGCAATCGAGATAGACTTGGACACGCTGTACGGTTCTGTGTCTTCACCTCCGTTTTGTCAAGTGGCGATGAGAAGCACTATAATGCTGTTCTCGAGGAGTGTAAAACGGCCAAGGATCCTGAGGACCTGCGAGTAGCTCACAGATCGCTCCCTTATGCAACAGGGGAAAGGCTCGTTAAGAGGACTCTGCGATACGCGCTAGACATTATCGAAAGGACTCCTCAGTATGCGCTGGAAATTTTGAAGGGACTCGGCTCAAATGCCACCGGTGTTAAGGAGCGCTGGGCCTGGTTAAAAGCCAATTTCGAACCCCTGCAAGGTTCAGGCCTGTTCTCTGACATTGTGAAGCTTACTGTGAAAAGCTTAACTCTGAGCGAACAGATTCTCGACGTCCAGTGTTTCTTCAAGGAGAAGGGCTTCGATTTGTCTGAACCATTCCTCGAAAGCCCTCTCAATACAGCGAGGATGAAGCGCCAGCAAGTCGAGAGGGATAGAGAAGACGTCAAAAAGTGGCTACAGACAAGGGACCATTATGGCAGCGACGGAGCGGCCAAGTGTGCTGATGGCAAGTAGGGGATTCCTGTGGATAGAAGTGCGTCATCAACAGGAACAAACCTGACAACGGCTTCCCACTCCGGAGTCGGCGAATCGCCTTCCGTTCCACATACTCCTCAAACAGCTATCCCGAACGAAGAATCACCAGTTGAAGGTTCATTTCACAGGACGATCATCAGGGGCAGCTTTCCAAGCTCTGAAGGCATCCTAGGCCTTTCCCAGATCTTTTCATCTTCAGACATACAAATTATGGATTCTTATCCGGGTTGTGATAAGAGCGGGATTTTGGAATGGAATTTTCTGTATTGTAGTAATATTAGGGAAATTGAATATTCACTACTGCAGAAACAAGTCTGGAAACCCGTTAGATGATTGTGCTTGCATCTGGAGGGTTCAGGCTTCCTCCCTCTGACGCCAGAATTGATTGTTGGGTATTGTTTCCCTCGGGCATGACGGTTGAGAGCATACAAACAAAGCAGATTCAGAGATTGATTGCTTTACATGCCGCGCTTTCTCAACAAAGCAATAATCCATCCATGACTGCCTAGGTCTTTCCTGAAATGGATAGGATCTTGGCCTTTAGTAGAAATATGGGATGTTGAGGTCGGCCGCCAATCCGCCGCCAACGCCGAAGCCCCACTACTCCAGATTATTTGACATCCTGATATAACCTCTCATAGGGCTGAGATCATGTACTGTATGTACATAGCCTCCAGTGTTGGAATACCTTCCATGGTATCCGCCACTAGTATGGGGTTCAAGGTTGTGTGCACGTTCGAAATTTTTCTTGTAGGTACATCAAGGTCTAGTCATACGCCTGACGAGGGGCGTTTATCGCCGTGGAACTCAGTAAAAGAAGTCCACGCACCCGAAGCGATACTTGGAAATTAGACTTTGACTCCGCCCCAAAACTGAGATTGAAAGATCAAGTCGAGGCTGACGACCCCGCTACGACCCCGCCCCCGCAACTTTATGCATGACGCCATTCGCGTCGTCCCTGCGTGATAGATCTACGAGGGGATTGAAGGGATCTGAGACAAGCTGAATTAACTCCAGACATATTACCGTTACCATTTTCTGGTCTCAGTTGCCTCGTTCTTTCCGTTTTGATAAACCCAAGATCCGTAACGTCGAGACCAGTAACTATGAAGCATTGCCCAAGATGTCAAACTCTAAGAAACGCCAACTATTAGTGAACGTCCTTCTGGATGTTTTGAGTGTCCCTCATATGATATATACCGATAGGCCAGAAATTATGATTCTTTTAGTCTATTTTATATAGAATTCATATACCTGGCATGGTGTTTGGGATCAAACTTAATGCTAAGTGGCCTTTTGGACAAGGTATTTCCAACGTAGTAGGGCGGTATGACTTGGAATCCTTGGTCAAAATCGCGGTCATTCGCTCAAGGTTGTGCTCTTGCACATGCTCTATCCGCGCACAGCCATTCAAATATTCTCTCTTAAGACAGAGTTCATATTCATTACATTACTGCTTGAGTCTACATAATCAATACTTGGGTTGGCACATTTACCGAGGCGTTGGGTCCTCCTCCAACTTGCAAGCTTTTTCCAGCATGTTGGTCCATTTCCCGTATGTTCCTGTGTGGCTATGCTTGAGGTGTTGTCTGAAGTGGTCTGCTCTAAAGAACTTCTTGGACGAGTTGCATTCTTTGAATTGGTGCACCTCTTGCAAATGTCTGATGCGTTCATCCCAGTCCTGGTCCGTGGCGTGTCGAGGCGCATCACCACCACTCGAGGCACCTGTTCCAGGGCCATGTCCAGATCGTGGGAATTCATCACCGCAGTAACCGCATGTGTCAGCTTCACCAGGCCTGTCAGTGGAATCGTGAAAAGCCCGGTCATAACCGGAGAGAGCTGAGCATGACCACGAATGGCGGCGCACATGCAGGGAGTTTTGATGACGCTCTGCCTCGTTCTTGTTCTTGAAGTGGTTGCCACAGAACGAGCATTTGTATGGCTTTTCAGCCTCGTGAGCGCTAGTTATTGATTAGCTTTTGAAACATATACGATGAATCCTATCGTCTCACGCCGCCTCATTTATAGTGGGGCTGCGGAGTCGAAATCTGACTTACTTGAGTTCCTCAAGCGTCTCGAACCTCTTGGGCTTCTTGGGGCAGCACTCGCACATGAAGAAGCCTTGCGCCTTAGTTCCGCCAGGCTTCTGCACTTCAGTAATCTTACGTGTGCTCGCGCCCGATATGTTCCTAGAGTGAATTGATCC
Organism: Fusarium concolor; assembly: GCA_013184415.1. NCBI lineage: Eukaryota > Fungi > Ascomycota > Sordariomycetes > Hypocreales > Nectriaceae > Fusarium > Fusarium concolor. The sequence goes on from JABCJY010000168.1 coordinate 55,538, forward strand.
CCGACCGGAGATGGAGGTTCGAGGGCTTGAGTTGAGGGACATGGGAGCTGTGTAAGGCGAATTGCAAAAGGTGGGTGAGATGCCGTTAGGAGATGGACCCACGGGTGAGCGTCTACCGAAAGAGTTGGCAGTTGTGATGTTAGCAGGATGCATTGACATGGTTGAGATGTATGAGTTGGATCGTGAAGTAAGCACCGATCGCATGGTGGCACCTCGAGGCAGAGAGGTGTAGCGGCCTTGAGGAGATCCACGGGAGCTCAACTCACGCCGACGGGACATATCTGATGGCATGGAAAGTATATGATCGTCATTGGGACTGGCTGCCCTTCTCTTTTGGCCGCCAGGCACATAAGCATCGTCAATATGAAGTCTCTTGCGTGATTGTCTATCTTCCATATCTATATCCTCCGCTCCAAAGGAGTCGTAGTTTGAGCTTGTTGAAGTGGCGTCGTCAGTGTTGTTCCTCTGTAAGCATTCGATATAAGAGCTATCATTTGATGAACTGTCACCATTGTAGAAGTGTGTGCTTTCAAGATAAATGGCGGGAGGAATTAGTTTCTGGGTCGACGTTGCGGAACATTCTTGAATACCACGGGCGTTGATAGGAAGTTGTGCCGATCCATTGAGATCGGGAGGAAATCGAAGTGACTTTTCCAAAGACCAAGTTCGATCAAGCTTCTTCTTGAGAGTATCTCCGTGGATATCGGCAGGGGATTGGAACTGGAATTGGTTGTGAAGGCGGCCAAAGCCAGTGGAAATAGATGGTTGCATACTTTCCATGAACACTCTCAAAAGAGGCATGGACCTTTCGCTCACACCTTCACTCAAAGCATTGAATTGACCAAAATCGGAATTTCGATGAAGAGGGTTAACGGCTGTGAAGAGTCTTGTTGTGCTAATGCCGTGAAGATCCCGGAAATTGATTACTGCGGTTTGGGTGAAGATGTTGGACGAAGAGTGAAACTAATAAATGCTGTTGTCTTTAATGTCCCGCTAAATTTCAACAAGCATGTACCCCGGGCGCCAATGAGAAGGTCGTTGGGAGCAGGGCGAGCTCATCCCAGGCTATCATTCGCCGGGGCAGGTGGAACGCGTCTGCTCCCAAGACAATACGTACGGGCCGACAATGGAGGAGCGGAAACTTTTGGTACCTGCATGTACTGGAGTACCTAGCGGCGAAACAAGATTAACAGCCACCGCGGCATAGTAGTGGCAACGGATCCCTGTCCACGGCGGTGTACCTCACGAAGCACGCCCCTCAATTTTCACCAAAGCCCGATAAAGTTCATTGGAGAGAGTTTCCACCTGGAGACATTCGACAACACGTGGGTCTCCCCGCCCGGAGACGACGCAGGTACGCACGTAACATGAACCACCTTGGGACAACAAATCCAACGTCATCTCAATCGCTTCTTGGACATGTGCACACGGTGCCCTTTCACCACGATTTCTGGAGCTGGCCTTGGTGCAAAGTCGCATCCGGATTCACGTGCATGCACATTCGCATTACTCATGTCTCCTAAGCCACCATCTTACCCTACAATTTCGCCATTTTGACCATTCCATCGAATATCCTTCCCGATTTCTCTCTTCCATGAGCCGACCTCCTTGAGATGCGGCTGTCCCTCAATGTCCATTCTCGGCGTCTGAACGACACCATTCACTATCTCGATACTCTACGCAGAAGGCTTTACCCCATGCACTGACTGAGCCGTTTTTGATATCGGACTGAGTTAGCCATCTGAGTTTGTTGCTGCCGTGGGGTCCCATCGAGGAGGAGTCGTAGTCGGCTGATGATTACTCAACGGGGTGTGCAAACCGCTGGTCCCATATCCATTTCTGCTGTCGTAGGTCGAAACGGCGGGCAGGGGTGTCGTGTTGATACGCAGAGGCGGCTACTGCGGACTATGGTGGCGAAGACCGGGACTGAATGTTGGAGATGCTGCCGTCGAGTATCCTGTTGCTGTAGTGTAAGGTGTCCAGCTGGGCTGGGAACCTGATAGTGATCGTGGAGAAGGTATCGAGTCGTGGTGCGGAGGAAGAGAGTATTGCGGGTGAGCATCGTGATGAGATGGGGCCATGCTCTGCCCTGGAGGCGTAGGCAAAGGCGCATATCCTCCATTGGTCTGGCTCATCATGCTGGACGTAGCTACTGTGCTGCTGGGGCTAACGCTGTACTATTCAATAATCTTCTTGAAGGCTGACTCAAGAATCTTCCACGGGAAAACCTTCACATTCTTCTTAAGTTTGCGACGGTTTGAGTCAGGAAAGTCCATAATGATCTTGAAGAATTCCTCGGTGTCAGGTTTAGCCTTGGATATTGTCTGAGGACGGAAAACTTCCAAGTTACGGCGGATACGGTCCTTCTCCTTGACATTGAAATTTTTCGGTGCTTCAATAAGCTGCTCGAGAAGGTAAACGGTGTCGACCGATGTGACACAACACTCGCCCTTCTCAGCCCACCAGATACACGAGATGCAGATGCTGTTGGGTGGTCGATCATTGACGCTTATAGATTGGCAGGTGGCACTGACAGTTGATCCTTTTTGTGTCTTACGGAAGAGGACAATCCGACGACGGTTGGCCCATCCTCTGATGTCCAGTTCTCCGCCACTGTTTCCAACTTGCCTGCAATCTTCAGAACTTCCTTGCCAGAATAAAGAGAGATAGGGTGATAGCTTGTATTATTTCCAGCATTAGCAGTGATGGTGCTTGTTCGGACCAGTTGGGGAGTGCCGCTGGAGTGAGACGGAGACGACATTCCCAAAGGTATCAAAGATGGACGTCCAACCGAAGAGGCATCCAAACTCCCTGGACCCCTCCCTGTGCTGCCCAGCGTACTCGGATAGGAACTCCATCCAGGCGCCGGGCGGCGGTGGTAGTCAGGATCCGTGAAGCTCGTGCTTCTGTTGTAAGTGCTAATCATGTCATTGTTTGCTTGCGGGAACGTTTCGACATATTGTCCTTGCTGAGGTGGATATTCATAGTTATTTGTACCAGGCTCAACCTTGATTTTGACATCCCGTTGATCGGTCGTAGGAACCTCATGCTTAGGCATCTTAGTCGAACCTCATGATGTCATCCCCCGACCCTTCAAGATACTGAAAAGTACCAACGGGGATTCGAGAAATTTCCTCTCCTGAAGAACCGTCGAGGACGAGTGACACTGGCACATTACTGTTTGCGCAGTTTGTGACCAGAAATGGAGGAGCATCCCCACTACAATTGTAGATGAACCCAGAACCGTCTTGTATATCTCGAGAGACATCTTGGGCCGAGCACTTCTCAGATCCAAACACCAGAAACCATTGCGGAATCGGCGATGACAATGGGAACAGGTCGTATTGGGACGAAACTTTCACATAGACCTTGGTTCCAAAAACGCCTGTTGTAGGCTGGCACGATAGAACTGTTGGTACCGAAGGCATATACTGTGCCACAGCAGCATTGTTGGAAGCAAACGATTGCTGGTTCAACTGGGCAAACTTATCGGATTGTTGCTGAGTCGAGTAAGTCTGTGTAGGAAACTGCTCGTAGCCTGCATCTCCCTGCTGCTGCCATCCACCAATGAACGCCATGGTGCCAGCAGACATGTTGCTTTCTGGTAACAACTCGTGAAGCACATAAACAAAACCTGATAGAAAAGTAAGGTCTGGTGTTTCATGCAGGCGTTGTGTCGGAACTTTTGCTGAACCACTATAATTGTCTGACTGCTGCTCTTGTTGCCGACCAATTCCCTCGATATCTTCCTCTTTATTTTCGAGATGCTGAACAGCAAATTGGTGGTCGTTGAATTGAGTCAATTGAAAGTCGATCGATGGGTCATCTGTAACTATGCTGGTGTTGAGCAGCGTCGGTTGAATGGTCACAGGAGTGTCGTTCCATTCCGGGGCGGCATTGACATTTAGAACATGAGTGGCCCTGTGTGAACTCGAGGAAGAGTTGGCGAAGGGCGGGTGGGGAACAGTCGATTCGCGTTTGCGCCTCTGACGAGGTTGGACAGGTATGTAAATACACTCCTGGTCATCTTTTTTGCATCGGGCGCAGACAGGTCGAGTCTCATCGCATTTCTTCTTCTACAAAGATGTCAGTACGATACAAAACCAATGCACATTTTAAGTGGGCTGTGTACCTTCTTTCGACTATAAAGGAGTTCAGTTAATTGCTGCCAATGTATAAATGAAAGACGATTTACTCACCAATAACAGCATCCTGTGCGACGACAAATACCACTAAATTAGCTAAATATACTTGGAGCGGAAACATTGTGGAACAGAATGTTTCCAGAGAAGCAATTCGACATACCTGTGCGCGTGCGCTGCTTTTTACGGGCCTTTGGAGGTGCAGACCTGGTGTATAGCAACATCGTGGCAATTATTTGGTGGCAACACGTTGAAACAAAGTACTGAGTGATCAAGCTTTTAAAGTCGAATAGTGGATCTCCGTTGGTGTGGGAGTAAAGAGAGGAGAGACAAAGTCGAAAGGCAAAAGGTCTAGGGAAAATTGGATTCGGAGGCGAGAAGGAGGTTGAAGGTGATTTAATTCCGAGACTCGCTAAAGTTGGGCGAAATACGACGATACCGTCAAATTAAGAAAGAGAAAATAGCTAAAGTTTAGGTCAAGATCTGTGATCGCGGGCGACTGGTGGGAGAGGGGGAGAGAAGGGGAAAAGAATAAATGGAACGGATCAAAATTTATACCTACCTAAAGTGTGTCCTGAGGCGTCGTGGTTCGGTCGACCGTCAACCGACTAACAGAAGATCCTTGCCCTGGCGATCCTTGCAGACCCTCGCGAGCTTCAGACGTCCACAACCATCCTGGAGATACCATGTCCTTTTTTCGGGGCACCTGCAGACTCTGTCACAGATAAATCGCCCAGGGAAGGCGTGTGCCGAGACTGCTTTGAAGGATTATCACCAGGTTCTTCCATTCACGAGTCCTTGTCAAGCAAAAGCAAAAGCAATATCACTGCGAGCTAACGAACACCGCTATGTGATGATACCAGCCTAAGCGAATCGGGTCAGGATGTTCACGGCCTGAGGAAACAACTGTCTTGGTAATCTAGCTATAAGCTTCAAGTAACTCTGCGGGATGGAATACCCCGCAGAAGAGACAACAAGGCAATCAACCAACACATTACTGCTGTTCAAGATATTCTCATTAACTATTTAACCTCGCCCAGTGAGACACAATATTATGTTTATAAGGCCTCAAATCGATAAAGGCCTGGCTTGGCTTGCAACCCCTTAGCCTTGACTTAAACTAACTCTCCCAGACTTGTAATCTTTCTCCCTGACTTGCAAGTCCGGGGGTTGGACTTGAACTGAGATGAGCGATTTAAAATTGGGATTGACTTGAATGATATTGTTGAGCAAAAACGGGCACCGCCAGGTCGCAAAACTCTAATGACTTAGCAGCCTCCCCTGAGGCTCAAGAAAACTGGAGATGTGTAGGTGCTATGATAGTGGTGGCGGTTTTGGATGGTCACGGTGCGGATTACTTTCATCAAAGAATGAATTTTATTTTGGTCTCCTAGAATAGTAACGATAACTGTTATTATAACAGCTGGCTGCCTAGCCGCCTTTTAAAAGTGACCGAGAGTTAATCATTTGGGCTGTTTTCTGGCAGGGTTGCAATTTCTAATTCCAGAGGGAGATGAGTCGGGGGAAGCTCCGGGTTTCGGGAGATCGCCATTAGATATGAGAAACTTAGGAAATGAAGGCGAACCATAGGTAAGCCGGGACGCGGCTTAAAAAGGCAACCATATTATTGCCTGAAACCCCCTGTTTGCGCTCGTACTCCCCTGTTCAGCCATGTTAGCCATCTCAAACGCCCGTTCTCTGCTGAGTTTAGGATTTTTATAATGTGACTTTGTCTTCATAGTAAGACTTCCATCAGCGCTATATTTGAAAAGTCTGTGTTGTGTCCAGGTTTGTTATAATCATAACGGGGAGGCTCCGACGCGCTTTCCCTGCACAACATGTTAGCGATGTGAAAGACAATGGCCACTTGTAAGCCATCCAGATGATGAGGGTGACTATCATACGTTCCTAGAATCATAGTATATTCTAAAAACATACAAATCAACTACAGAAATAGTCCCAGTGCCGAGCTAATTTCAAACTCTTGTATGAGATTGTGTTGGGCTGGCTGGAAAAGAGATATTGGTTCGCTTCCGGCTTTCACGATGTGAAGCGACTGAGAGATAGCTTCAATCCGTCCCAAATTTGAAGACATAGAACTCAGGAGGAACCTTTCATCCGAATCTTGAAGTTTAATTTGCGCGGTTAATTATATCTTTTGGAGGGTAGCGAATATGAGTAACCACCGCGATCAGCGACTTGACACCTTCCGTGAGCTTGCTTCTGATACGACTTATTGCCTGACTGCACGGTACAGTTATTGGATATTCGAGCCGCAAACGTCAGCAACCCGCGATATCTCATACTCATCTTCAAGAACCGTCTGAGCTTCGAAGTTGAGTTGATATAGAAGGCTCCCCTCATGTACCATGTTGTCTGTAAAATCTTTCGCAAGACTTCATCCAGCCGCATCCACCCATGAACAGAGAAGCCAGTCGAAGTTCCCTTGAGGCTCAGGGGGATGGAGCACCGATTCAAACACTGTCTGGAGGCTGTTAAAAGTCTGGACCTTGGAAGTACCAGGCTTACACTTCCGCCCCTTTTGAGGCTAGGCATGTTCAGTCGTTTCTAAATCATCAGGCTCTCATAGCCATTCTGAGGACGCTTTATGTGTACGAAGGCTTCACTAGCGGATGAATCAATATCTCAGGATAGCGCGCTGACAGCCCTCGTTAGTCAAGAGGAAAATATGATCACGACGGCCATAGAGTCTGTAGGCACCGTTCATGGCGGAGTATCGAGCTTTCAGGACCAAAGTTGATCAATTGTTGAATTACACATCCGATTCAATGTTCGAGAAAAATCTTTTATACAGCAGACTTTGCTCAAGTCAGGCGAGGAAGTCGCTTAAAACCTGTGCCCGTGTCTTCGCGACTTCAGAATCTTCACCCATGACCTGCATGATCTAAATCATGCGTGCTGTTAACAAGTTAACAGTTTGGTCAGGGACGACGTTACATATTCACTTACTGATATCAGCTTTCGCTCTCACAAGGAGAGGATCCCTTGCCATCATATCTGCACCGCCTGGCTCTCGCGCAGCCTCCTTTAGAACATTACCGATACACAGCGCTTCCAAGAAAGCCCGATGGTTGAATACCCACCAGACGCGTGCTTCAATTTCAAGCAGAGTGAAGAGAAGAAAGAAGGCAGTGATAGCATCATGTGCTGCCTCTAGTGTCCCACGAACATTGACAGGAACATCAGGGCTCTCGGAGGCGTGGACCAGCATCAAGTTGTGGAAGTAGTTGCTGGTCAGAAACAGAGTCTGACGCACCACTCTCTTGTTGGTTTTCGCCAGCGCCGTGATACTGTCAGGATCCCATGACCGGAATACATCGGGGAATGATCGGTAGACAGCTCGAAAGTCGGCAATCAGCTTGGACTTGTGCCTTGCCGTTGTGCAAATAGGTAGGTCTAATGATCTTGGTGAGCAGATCGTCTCCTGAACCAAATTGGCCAAAGTCCAAGAGCCTCGAATATATGCCGTATCTGTGGGGTCGCTATTTGCAATCGACGAGCCATCGTCCAGTAGATCTTCCACGGAAACATCGGTGTGTGTTGCAGAGGGGGGCAGGGAGAGCAAGACGGTCAGGAAGGTATCTTGCAGAAGCACCGCTTGCCAGACCTTTCTTCGCTGTTGCTTCTCGAACAAGGTAGCATTGGGAGTAACTATTCAGAATCAGCACTAGACTAGCTTCAAGGAAAAGTAAGTCACTCACCAATATTTGGATCTCTATGTAGGCCCATAGCATAAGCCTGTCGGATCAGAATACCTGCAAACGCCCACCCATCTGAAGCATGATTGTCGTTGATGAGGAAGTAAACCAACAAGACCATGGCCTG